>JAQFYB010001690.1:0-30388 GCA_034694085.1 Pogonognathellus longicornis
CGGTCTTAACATGCCCGCGTGGAAATATGATATGGGCTGATATGGTATTAACTATGTCTGTAGAAATATGATATGGGATGATATGGCCTTAGCTATGACAGCTGAAATATGGTAAGGGCTGATATGGCCTTGGGTATGACCATAAAAATATGGTATGAGCTGATATGGCTTTAGCTATGACCATGAAAATATGGTATGGGCTGATATGGGTTTTAGTGGACTGTGGAAATATGGTATGGTATGGTATGGGTTTACTCAAACGTTCATCTTTGCTTTCGATACACAGGTAAACTCCTTTATATTTAATTCATATTGTCTTATCATCCAATTAACTAATTGTCATTATTTCGTTTTAGCAAATTAATAAAACCTACAGCATTAAATAGACAAAAGAACAGTCGTACATCTGCATGCAGGCGCGTAGCCAAAATTATAAGTTGGGAGTGCAGCAAGGCTCTATACAGAAATTGATGGGGCAATATCTCAATGAGGTACATATGAATCTATAATAGCGTATAGCGAGAAAAATTGGTATAAATGTAGGTCAAAATCAAAGTAAAATGTACCGTTTTTTCCATTTTTAGAATTTTTTACCATAATAATTTATTCTGGGGTTCACATGCACCCCCTGACTGCGCGATTGTGAAACAATCATCGGCAGTCCAAAAGCAAAGGACACTTATGTTATTTAAGTCACTATTTTACAGCAATCGTTATATGTTATTGTATTGCCAGCCCATCATGAAGTTGAATACAGGTTGCAGTATGCCTCTGAACGAAGAACAATAATTTGCATCCTTCACTGTTTTAAGAGTATGCCCCATTACCCAAATATCATTTTTGTTTCCCATGATGGTTGAAGGCTGAAGGAAAATAAATATGTAATACCTAATTCATATAGACACTTGAGTTATTAGTGCAAGTCAACAGAGTAAACACTCAGAATTTTTATTTTTATTGTGCTATCCATGTAAATATGTACAATTTAATTAGGTAAGTGTAAAGTATGCTGTGTGTCATGTGTGTGGATACACATTTATAATAAATTAATATTGTGTAATATAAAATAATGTGTCAAATTTATTATATTATTTTTTAATTATCATTTACAATGATTTTGTCCCCCAGATGTTGAAAAATTAAGGAGAACAATTAGGTATGTAATTAGAACACTCGTAACCTGTAAAATTAATGCATATTAAATTATTCCTTAGTTATTACAGCATGCCTATCAGCAGCCACGTATCTAGGATTTCAATATGGGGGGTGCTTGGTACAAGATGATGTTGAAATAGTTTATTCCATCCATTCATACTGTTTTGCTAAAAGCCATATCCAGATATTGATTTCGGGGAGGTTAAAATTTTAGTATAAATGTGGTTCTTATCACGCGTAGCGCTTAAAAATTGAGTCATATTGGGTTAAAGTAAGTAAAATGTGCCGATAGCTCAATTTTTTTTATTTTTTGAACTTTTACCTCACAATAACAATTTTTTTTCGGGGGGGGGGGGATATGTAGACGTGATTAAACAATGACAATGCAACAATGCTTAAGCTTGTATTATCTGGGGGGGGGGTGCTTAAGCACCTTCAGCATCCTTAGTGGATACGTGCATGCATATAAGATATTAAATATACTCTACCACACTTTTATATAATACAGTAGCTAAATATGGTAAAAAATAATAAGTAGAATAGTATATAGTTAAAATATGACTTACAGAAATTAAAAGGTTTCTACTAATTGAGAAGAAACCTGCGGTTGTAATCCGAATAGGAGCATTACTTAAAGAGGTGACAAGCATTTGTGCCTAAAAGAAATATGATTGCACCATTAAATCGCTTTTGGAATATAATATACAGATGAAAATGTAAAAAATTGAAGTTAGGTGACTATTGCCAGATTGCTACACATCTAATTATTGACAAAAAATTTCATATAAATATTTACCTTGACATGAGACTGCCTGCTCAATTTGTCTAAAGGAATTTGACGAACGGCTTCCACAATTGCAATGGATTTATTAGGGATTTCAGAGCATGTAAATACAATAATCATGAGCATTCCACTAAATATGGACATCTTAGAAATTAAAGTAGCAAAAAAGCTGAAGGCAAATCTATCGCTCTTGTCGAAAATCCAATTAACTAGGAAAAACGAATATACCAGAATCGAAACGCAGTAAAACCCTATTTCAATCAACAACTGTTTGCCGTAGAAAGAATTGAACTTTTTGACTTGCCTCTCCACGTTAGTTACTAAATCCACTATTTTATTGAAATATTCATCAGCTGAAATGCTGTACTTGAAATAATCAAGACTCTCGAAATTATTTTTTTGAAAGGGGATAATTATGTTGCTGATTTTTTCATTCAGATCATTATTATTTCTTGGAGATTCATCCTCATAAAGGTGTTCTATATTTAATTTAATAATTTTCAAAGCTGCAGAGTAAAGTCTAACAAAGAACATAAGCCAAATGCAGTTTGCAGTGTGGAATGCTGTTTTAACTACCACATATGGCATCCAAATTCCTTGTAAAAGGATTTGACCATATTTTCTTTCTTGATATAACCTGGACATATATGGTAACAGCATAATAATGCTAGAAATCAAGAGTATAATGGATGCGATTAAGCATTTTACACTCTGTTTCTTGGAATTTGATTCCACTTTCTTAAATATTGCATTTACCTTCACACTATTAAAACCAACACCGCTGAGAAGCATATGGTCATACAAAGAAACAGTTCCTTTCCAAATATCTAAGTAACAATGGGCCAATTTTAATCCTGCTATTTTATATGCACTTTGCAAAAAAGCTTGAAGAAGAAAGAGTATGACGTTAAATAGCAGTTCATTATCATTGAAAGCGGCCACGTCTTTCAATCCTCCTTCGTACATGTCTTTTGTTAAACAAATTAAAATCGGGTCTAAGAATAACATTAAAATAACATGCAAAACAGGGGAACTGAAATATTTAAAATGTAAAGAACCTTTCAAAATGCTTATGGGATAATAACCCAACAATCTGATTGAACGTAAAGGCCAAGTTCCTAAAATTATAAGATTGGATTCTAAAGTTTCAATCGACCAAGGTTCCATGTTTTTTAACTCGAAAGAACAATAAAGAACTGTTAAAAGAGTTCTGTGATTAAAATTGTGTAGCACAATATTTTTGGTTTTGCTAACGTAAATTTTTTTAAAGCACCTAATAGAATATTACTAAAATTTGTCAATAGATCAAATTGTTTTATAATCTACAGTAAATTACATATAAAAAATGAACTATTTGTTTCCCGTTAATAAGTTGACTCATTAATGACTCATGTATCGTCTAAGAAATGTAACCCCAACATTGGAATTCTATGTAAATTCTTTAATTACTGTAGGTAATACTAATGTGCACTATGTGGAAGTATTCGATAGTAAAATTGTTATAATGTGTAGTAAATGATTAATTGTTTCTCTTAGTGGAAAATACCTAATTGCCTAATTGATTCTTATGCATCGTTTACTACCAAATTGTTTTTGTGTATAAAACATTGGAAGCATAAATAGAATTAAGCATTTTACATGAAAGCGGTCTAATTAAGTAAATTGGACAATACAAATACAAATACAAGTGCACAATTTTTAAAAGGTAGGTGTGTGAGTGAATATTTGTGTTATATCTAAGTAATACATACATATATTGTAGAAAGGTTCACGATTTTGTGCGTCATCGTTGGAATAATGGGACTATGCTATTCTTCTCTCAATCCATTTTCATCGGCATGTGTCGGTCAGTCACAAGTGCATATATACGTATACTATTAATTGCTATTAACTGGAGCTAAAGACTTAAGGCTAAAATCCTTATCCAGCATATTATTTAAGACACAAAGTTAAAAATGTATTCTTGTAATGAAAAAATGATTGAATCGACTTTGTTGAATATTGGATCATGGCATTTGTTCTTCATGAGACTAACCGGATATTTTCCTCTTTCTTGGAACAGAAAATCGTCATTATCATTTTTGTCATTTAATTTTTTTAGTTTGCCCGTTTTGTACTCAGTTGGAATCCTTTTTGCATATAGTGCAGCATTCTACTTAGTTATTTCGTTTGGATATGATGTTTTGAACGTAAATTATTCAAGACCAGGTGAAACTTTTGCGATTGCAATGATATCATTGACTCTGTGTCTTTCATCTTGGATTTTAAAGATTCATGGACTCAAAAATGGTCCAAATACACTTAGGATGTGGAAACGAATAATAAAACTGTACACAGAATTAACTAATCTAGATATCAATTTGCACGAGCAAAGTTACTCGCATTTATATCAAAAAATTAAATCAACTGGGAAAAGACGAGTAATTTTCGGTTTACTTATTGGTGCATTTTATATAATTTGTATTGAACTTGTTCAGGAAGCAGAGGTACAAATTTTAAAAGCAGAAACACCATCATTCCATCCCAAACCTTTTAAACGACTTTTGTACATATTTTCGACAGCTGCTTGGGGTTCACAAATCGCATTACATGTTTTTCAATGTATGTGGATCTCCTTTTGCATTCAATTGCATTCCTCTGCATTTGAATGCATTGGAATAAAAATTACAAATCTCTACCCTAAAATTAACGACACGAATTCAAAGTCTTCAGATGTACAAAATGATATTCTGAAAATGTCGAAAGAATCTCAACTGCAATCTCAAGCAAAGCAAAATAAACTTGACAAGCTTTTGGATTTTTACTATGAAGTTGAAATTGAAGTTGACAATTTGAGTTCATTTTATGGGAAACATATCGTGATGGATATTTTAAATGTCATATCACTTCTTTTAGCTTCGACTTACATGTTTTCTGTTAAACTTCAAGATGGTTTAATAAAACAAGGGTTAAAAAACTTTGAAATTTTGGGAAGCATTTCAATCTTGTTATCGTATTGTAGCAGTCTTTACTATTTATTGGATAGTGGATCTAATTTGACAACCTCTGCAAAAAGCATTTCAAGTTCTCTAAGATTATTGTCTTTGAAAGAGGCTGATGTAGACTTAAGACACAAGGTACCTACTTATACTAAAATTTATACTTTTTAGTGATACTGATTTGTAGGATGTTATAATTGAATGTAATATTGCAATTAAAATCATGGTAAGCCTAAATCATTAACTTATTGTTCAAGTACCTAATTCTGAATTGGTAATTGAACTAAAACATTTTTGTTTAATCCAATAGATAAAAATGTTGTTGACTCAATTAATGATTGACCCACCCAAAGTATCTCCGTATGGATATTTTACTGTAGGAAGACATTTGGTTGTTTCGGTAAGGGCTTTAATTTTAATATTACAATACAAAATTCATATCCATTCATTTATATTTGTTTTACTAATGGTTTTATTTGTATTTGCCCTTTATTATCTAGGTTCTTGCTACGTTGTTAACATATTTAGTTGTACAGGGTGTCCTAAGCAACCGTTGCAGCAATAATACATGGGTAGTTATTCCGCTCTATACTTTGCCTGTTGAAATTTGAAATTCGCTGGCCTGGCGAGGCGAGCGAATCTCAAATTTCATTAGGCAAAACTTAGAGCGGAAGGACTACCCATGTATTAACGACTGCAAATAATGTACGGGACACACGGTATTATTACAGTATTATTAACTATGTGAGTTATTTATTTACCTAAGTGTTTTCAAGATCCTTTAGTAAATGAAAGTCATAAAAATACATTTTTACTACTTAGTACTTAGGTATTTCTAATACCGTCATTAAATTAACGAATTAATTCATTAATCATTGGAGTTATCTACATTAATTTACCCTTAAGTATGTAAATAAAGAAATTATGTTTTATTATTATAAATATATTATGCTATTAGTAGTGCAGTCATGCGCGTAGCCAAGAGGGTGCACAGGGTGCATGTGCACCCTCCAGAAACAATTTATGTTGTCATAAAATCCAAAAAATCGGGGAAATTTTTGCGCTACGCGCGAATGTCATGTATTTTATTTTTATTTTATAAATTCACGCAAATATTTGTTTCTACGCGTGAATATAGACTCAGTAGTCATAGTCAGTACTTTTGATATTGAGATTTTGGCTTTCCCAAGAAATGGATTTCTGAATAGAACTTTGCTGTGCACTCCCAGGTTATAATCCTGGCTACGCGCTTGAGAGCAATGAGGGAAGTAAATATTTATACATCTGTAATAAAATTAAAAAAATAATGGAAAACGCCAATTAATTTGTAGAAATAGATGAAACTAAAAGGATTGGATTAATATTAAATGAACTACTATTATGCTAATCATTAATCAACTAAATTGAATGGTATAAATTATCTCACATTGACAGCATTAGTAAATGATATAGTATACGCATTGAAAGTAGTAAGATTACCGTGAAGAAATTTCGTGAATTTATAATTTCTGCATATAAAAATGAATTCCTGGAAGGACAAAGTTGTAGAATCTGCCTTGATAAATGTTGGTTCGTGGCATTTGTTTTTCATGAGGCTGACAGGTTACCTACCTTTAACTTTACATAGAGAGTCTTCATTACAGTTTTTGTCATTCAATTTTATCAGCTTTTCAGTTTTATATTCTTTGACAGTTCTCTTGTTAGATATCGGCAGTTATTTTTATTTGACTTCATTTGGACATGCTGTTGTAATATTACAATCATTAAAACTTGCCGAAATAATTGTAATATCTCTCATGGGGTTGACTATGTGTATCTCAACTTGCAGCTCAAAAATTCATGGAATTAAAAATGGCAAAAATTCTTTAAAGTTTTGGAAGAAAACCGTCAAATTGTACTCAAAGTTATCTGACCTTGGTATAAACTTGCAGGATGAAAGTTTTATCGACATTTACACAAAAATTAAAACCAGTGGCAAAAAAAGAATCGCCTTTATCATATTTTTCGGTTTAATTTACATAATTTGCAGCTCAATCTTCATGCAGTCAGAAATTAGAATGGTGTACACAACAATAGATTTTTGTGCAGTTGTAGCTTTCGCAATTTTTGTTTGGTCCGTGCTAATGGCACTGCATGTATTTCAGTGTTTATGGATTTCTTTTTATATTCAATTATATTCATCTGCTTTTGAATGTATTAGGATAAAAATTTCAAATATTTTTACCGATGACAAAGCAGAAATATCACTTTCTTTAAATCAAACCAAAGTTTGGGTAATTTCTGGCGAAAATGATCTTAAAACAGTAAGCTATAATTTTTCCAAAGAACTCAAGGAAACTAAAAAAGAAAATCGAAGGCAGCAACTGAGATTAATTTTACATGTTTACTACGAACTTGAAAAAGAAATTGAAGAATTCGTTTCGATTTATGGAAAACATATCGTGATGGACATTCTTGTATGCATTTCCCTTGTCTTAATATCTTCTTACCAGTTTGTCAACAAATCTCAACTCAAACCAAATTTTTTACGGTTGATTGGATAAATAGCATGAAAATGTTGGGAAGCTTTTCAGCAATCTCCTCTTATTGTGTCGGTCTTTATTGTTTGTTGGATAGTGGATCCAATTTAACCATATCTGCTAAGAGTATTGCAACAGTTTTAAGATTTTTACCTTTAAAAGAAGTTGGAAGCGATTTGAGAACTAAGGTATTTCAATCTAGGGATTTCATTAACTTATCAACAGGAAATTCTTTAATTATGATATTTGAATTTTGAATTCATGTATAGTTTGGTTAGGAAATTATATTCAAATTACGGTGATGCATGTTTATTCTATGAATGAAGCTATTACGAATAAATGTTGAATTTTAATGATTACATGCTTAATTGGTCGAAACATATCTCAGGTTAATATGCTTTCTACAAAATTGACGAATGATGCACCAAAGGTTTCACCATATGGATTTTTTACTGTTGGCAGACATTTGGTTGTAACGGTATGCATTTAAATACTTATACCTACTATCTCTGTATACTGTCAGAACCATGCACATATATACAAATCACCAATAAACAGGTTACACAATTAGATTTTTCATTTAAAATCATCATTTTTAATTTTTAAAATAAAATTTTAATTTTACAGGTCATAAGTGTCCTCGTTACATACTTTATTGTATTGCTGCAAGTGCCGGAAAATAAATTCACATACAGCGAACAACGGATCACGGTTTAGATAGTAACAAGTAAGCTGTAGGTATAACAGTAAGTATAGTTATACATTTTACAGATATTTCACTAGGTAATTATTATTTTAGTTTTATTATACCTCACTTGTAATATTAACTCGTAATAAAGTTAACATGAGCTGTATATTGATTTTGTTTGCATCCATATTTCTATAAATAAGTCTCAATAAAAGTTACCTTACAGTAATGATTTACAATAACAAAAGAAACAAGATTACAAACAACCTATGAAACAAGATTATTTTTTATCAAATCGCAAACAAATCTGGGCATTTCTACTTGGTCAAATAAGAAGAAAGTATGTTGTAGCCCCTTATCACAAATTTTAAAGCGAAGCCCAGGTATATTGTTTTCCATATCATTGGCAAACTCCAAAGGACAGAATTGATCAGTTGTACCGAAATAAAAAAAGAATTTATCAACGTTCTTTGTTATTGCTTCGATGTCAACAATGTCAAGCTCTAAAGTATTCTGTAATTGCGACTTTCCTAGCACAATCCATCTTTTAACCATCTCAGCGTTTAATCCATTAATACCTTTACACATTGACGGTGTAAAAACCATTGTTTGAGAAAAATAGCTAGGAATTTTAACTAAATGATTTTGAATTGTAGCAGGAAGGCAGAAGAAGGGTATAGTGAAATAAGGGACACATTGTCCTAAGAACTCAAGTTTCTTTAAAATCTTTCCCCTAGGTGTTTTTGCCAAGCGTTCGATAGTTGGAAATAGGAGATAACATTGGCGAATCTGCAATACTAATTTAGGATAGCGCTTTGTTAATTCTACCCAGATTTTTGTTCCCACAGAATGACCAATCCCGATTATCTCAATGTGCTCCGGAATAAATAATTCTAGGAATTTTCGTTTATGCTCGATTTGTCCATCAAGATCGTAACACTCGGGATTTTCTGTAATACATGTACAATTTTGCAAATTATTAGTTCAAGATGTACAAATAATACCGATACACATTCCTATTTTGAAATTCTTTCGGATAATTAAAGCAAAGCATGAAACAATTTGATTTCCACCTGAAATGGACGGCAGCAACATTAAGTCACTTGCATTATGCAACTGATGACCTGCATGAGCAATTCCCCATATCGGTATTACCATATTCGGAAGGCATACTTTAAGATTTGTATACAGCGTTTTCATAAAGTCATTGTAAAATTGGATTATTCCGGGATTACCTGTCATAGAACATTGAATCAAACTTTGAATGTAAAAATATTTTATTTGAAATAAAATGTAATAACTGAAAATATCATTAAACTCAGATTATTATTAGTTACTTACCGGTAAATAGCACCACAATGTACTTCACATTGTCTAGGTCGTCGTCTAATCCTCTTCCATAGGTAATACACGGTGTAGGAACTCCATTTATTATTTTCATATACTCCATTTTTTCTTCAAATTCTTTCATGATGGAATTTTAGTCCAATGCCAAAAATTAAATTCGCAATGCTTTAGGCTCTGTTTATTCTGTGTACTGTGGTGCGTTTTGACGGTAAAAACTAAAGTTGTGTTACTTGTCTTGGGACTATGAATCACCATGTAATTGAGTATCGTAAGTAGTAGACATAAAATTGAAACGTGAAACTTGAGAAATAGCGTGTTAAATGATGGGAAATTGTAATAGTAGTCCTGTGTTTAAAAAATGATTGCCCATGCATGCTTCAAATATAAAACTTTAAAACACAGAATAATATGATTGTTAATGTGATTGCATATATTTTCCGAAGTTCCAAAGTTTATAAGATTAGTGATTCCAGTACAAAAAAATAAATGGTTTTATTTTACACGTTTACACCCACTACCTAATGTACCTACACTAATATTATACGATAACTCGTATGATAAGTATGTTGCAAGTTTATGCAATTTTGGTAATTCATTATCGTCAGAATGTTGCTTAATAATTTCTGTTTATCAACTTATCAATGAAACTCATTCTTGAGATTACGGATAGATAATGAAAATAAATATCCTACTATCCTTTGCTATCAACTCTTTGCAATATATAAAGGTGTGTTGTATGGCCCAGAGGAGATATACAGGCAACTAAATTACAGTTACAGTTTATATATGTAATATCAGACAAGGGTGTTTTGTAATCTAAATGGGGGGCTCAAGCGGTTTTAGAGGGGTACAGAGGTTAATGGGTAGAGTTTGCAACTTGGAGCTGCAAACAACTTCTTCCACGGAATCTTGGGGATCGCGAATAAAAATGATTTCTTGGGGAACCTAAATTAATACCTAGACAGTTGCTAGTTTCACCTTGTCTGTAGAATAATTGTAAATAGATATAAAATATACACTTAGAACTTAGGTAGGTTAGGTACTATGATTATACTAAACAATTCCGTGGTTAGTCCTAATACTATATAATAAGGCATTGACACTTGGGTAATTATATACACAGAATTTATCAACATACGGTTTTTCATTTTTTTCCTTATGTTGATATATTCCTACATAAATCAACAACTATGTACTTGTCTATATGTAAGACTATATTAATATTTCATTGTAACGGAAAATATTATTATGCATTGGTGATGTAACTACCTCAATTACGAGGAATTCGCTAATAAATACAAATGCAAAAGGCATGCTGCAAAAATTGTAGTCCGCATTTCCACACAAAAATTGATATCTACCTGATGCATGCAGCAATAATTACATGAAACAAGTTGCCAAGAAAGTGGGTGTACCAAGATATGAAGTATGTAAACCTGATTGATAATTGTAAGGAAGCAATGCTTTGGACTGCTAGAAATAATATATATGTATAAACCAATTGTAAAAATAAAATATATTGTTATAGTAAGAGTTTTATGTGTTATGTGACTCTGGGTGGAGAGCAGTGTGGATTTTATGTTAACTACTGATTTTAATTGTATTTGATTGGATGTCCTATGTTGTCACATTAATAAAGCCAAACATTAAACATTATATGATTTTAAATGATTACCATTCGAATTCTTAAGTTATTAATTATACATTTTCAATTACCTGTCAATAATAGCATTAATAGTATAAATGTATTTACATATAATCTCGCAATCTTATCAATTGATTTTTACTTACAAAATTTTTATAATAAATGCATACAGCTGAATGTATGTATATAGTGTGTAAGCTACTTGAATCGAAGTAGTGAGGTGGACAGATTATTATAATCTTCATTAAACTTACGTACAAGGCACTGAAGAATTTCCTAGACTCAAAACACGAAAGACTTTAAGCAATTCTTCAGCCATATTTATTTTATTAGAAGTAAGAATTTTCATTTTATTTCTGGATTCCAGTTCTTTAACAGCAGAAGAAGCTTTTGTTTTTGTTCTCATTGCATTAATGATATCAGTGCAGTGAATATTTCACAAGTTTCCTGCCAATGTCTTAGCTTTATAGGCATCGCAGTGTGTAATGATTTGGATGTACATTCTCACCTTCATTTTTGCAAGGAAATCGTCTAATTGCTTATTTAATTTTATTTGCTGCTCCAAATTACGCTTGTTCCTTTTTGGATTTCTTTATGGAGTGTTTTCATTTCATGGGATATTTAATTAATCTTTTTTCGAGAGTGTTTGTGTATTAAATATTTTCATTACATTGGGAACACACGCAAGGGAAAATTATGTTGATAGGATCAAGTGGTAAATATCAATTTTTTATGGGGGGATAATCAAAGCAAAAATGATTTTAATATATACATACATATTTGCCCATCTTACACACTAAATCACCCTAATAAAAAAATTATGACCTTGTAATTTTCCGACGTCGTAATTTTCCCGTAACGCCGCATTTAGAGGTAAATTTGGTGCCACTGGGGGCACCCGCCGGCAAGGTCCGGCGACTCCACCGAGAACTAACTCAATATAATTTTCTGCATTTCTACAATTTCTACATAGTGCATTGCTAATATAGCGAAGCGACAACAATCAAAACACAGACACAGACAGGAAGGACATAATATTTATCTCATCTAGTCTCTAGTCAAACCAAGAAAACGGAATTGAGACCATTGGCCGAGCCGAGAAAGAACACCATATCTGTCATTATGGGATGTGTATGTAGTTTGACAACAAGATTCGTGTGACGGACAGACAGACAGAACATTGTCATAGTCATAATATATGGTCTCATACTTCCACCACATAATGAAGTAAAATCAAATGGAGATTAGAAAAAGATGGGCAAGTTGATAGTTGTTAATGTAATAAGAATAAGATTAGAACCTTTACCGGCTAAATAAACAATTAGGTACTAACAATTAATTGTACCAATATTTACAAACTTTGTTCGTTTTATTTGTTCAGTACAGCAAAGCAATTAACATTACAAATCTTCCTATAAAGATAAAATTTTATATTACTATTATTGTTATGTTACTTGCAGCTGTAGCTATTTATTCAATGCTTGCAGTTTAAATTATCACATTGAAAGTATACCTAGTCGATGATAATGTAAGCATTGAAAGTACAATGATTGTAGTTTTGTCGTGAAGAGGTTTCGTGAATTTACAACTTCTTTTGTATATTTATTAACTACAGATAGTTGGTATTTAAAAATGAATTCATGGAATGACAAAGTTGTAGAATCTGCCTTGATAAATTTTGGTTCATGGCATTTGTTTTGCATGAGACTAACGGGTTACTTACCTTTAACTTTACACAAAGAGTCTTCACTACAGCTTTTGTCATTCAATTTCATGAGTTTGTCAGTTTTATATTCTTTGGCAGTTTTATTATTAGATATTGCCAGTTACTTTCATGTGTCTTCACTTGGACAGGCTATTATTGAATCACATTCTAAAAGATTAGGTGAAATAATAGTACTGGGACTTCTTGGATTGACTTTGTGCATCGCAACTTGGAGCTCAAAAATTCATGGAATTAAAAACGGCAAGAATTCTTTGAAGCTGTGGAAGAAAACTGTTAAATTGTACTCAAAGTTATCCGACCTTGGTATTAACTTGCAGGATGAAGGTTTTGTCGATATTTACACACAAATTAAATCCGATGGTAGAAAAAGAATCGTCGTAATAACATTTTTCGGCTTAATTTACATAATTTGCAGCTTACTAACCTTGCAGTCAGAAATTAGTATAGTTTACAAAACAATAGATTTTCTAAGGTTTGCAATTCTACTTTGCGAGATATTCATTTGGTGTACGCTAATGGTACTGCATGTTTTTCAGTGTTTATGGATATCTTTTTATATTCAGTTATATTCATCTGCTTTCAAATGTGTAGGGATAAAAATTTCAAATATTTTTTCCAATGACAAAGCGGAAATGTCAGTTTCTTTAAATCAAACCAAAGTTTGGCTAATTTCTAGCGAAAATGATCTAAAAACTAAAATTGAAAGATATAATTTTTCAATAAAAGAACACGAGGAAACTAAAAAGGAAAATCAAAGACAGAAATTGAGTTCAATCTTAGATATTTATTACGAAATTGAAAACGAAATTGAATATTTCAGTTCGTATTATGGAAAACATATCGTGTTGGATATTCTTGTATGCATTTCCCTTGTCTTAATATCTTCATACCAATTTGCCAATTTTGTCATCAAATCTCAAAGTGATTTGGTTGATTGGACAAATAGCATTCAAATGTTGGGAAGTATTGTTGCAATATTTTCTTATTGTAGTGGTCTTTATTATTTATTGGATTGTGGATCCAATCTTACCACATCAGCTAGGACCATATCAGGAGCTTTAAGATCCCTGCCTTTAAAAGAAGTTGGAAGCGATTTGAGAACTAAGGTACTAATTCAATTAACCCGATTTCATTATTAATTATCACTTTTATAAACTTATAACTAATGACAATTAAATTGGTTCTGGTATTACCTATATGAATTTACTACACTAAATGACTGACATACAGGCGCGTATCCAGAATCGTAAACTGGGGGGGGGGTGCACAGCATACTTTTTTACAGAATGTAATTAATGTTAGAGCATGTGCATACAGCGCTCTGATTTATGTCCAAACCAACTTAAAACGCATCAAATTCGCGCTACGCGCGAATTTTTTTCCAAATTTTTATGGTAAAATCGGTAATTTTTTGATACAGCAAACGCATTCTGGGGTGTGCACCCAGTGCACCCCCTCTGGATACGTGCCTGCTGACATACCTATGATTTGTATTTATACTTTTGCTGTATTACCCGTGTTTATGTTTAACAGAATCTCCTGTAGGTAATAAATATAAAAGACTGTTTTAATGTTTAAATAAACTCAGGTTAAAATGCTTTCTACTAAATTGACAAATGATGCGCCTAAGGTTTCTCCGTATGGATTTTTTAATGTGGGTCGACATTTGATTGTAACGGTACCTACATAATTTACTTATTTATATGTTTCTGCATACTAATATACATAGTATTATCCCTTTTTTGTTTTTCAAATTCATTTTTTCATTTGGCAGGTCACTAGTGTTCTCATTACATACTTGATCGTGCTTTTGCAAGTGCCCGAAAATAAATCCAGGTAAAGCAACCGCGGATAACAGTTTATAGAGTCGACGAGTAAAGTACATGCATTTTAAATATATATTTCATTAGCAAAATTAAATACTATCCAATTGATATTCAATTATTATAACAAATGTTGTTTTAACCGTCATTAAATTAACGAATTAGTTCATTAATCATTGGAGTTATCTACTATGTTTTTATTTAAATTCATAAGAACAATAAACCAGGCGCGTACCCAGGATCATAAGCTGGGGTGCAGAGCACGGTTGTATACAGAAATTAAATATTGGAGACCAAAATTCGAATATGAGGTACACTTTAGTCCACAATAGCGCTTATTAATTAGCTCAAAACTAACTTAAAATGCATCAAAATCGCGCTTGAACTTTTATGGTAAACTAACATAATTTTTGATCATTCTGCCCCTTGGGTACGCGCCTGCAATAAACCATATTAAATCGGATATAATACTATTCTAGAGGTATAGATAGAATAGCAATTACAAAAGTAGTGTACAGAGAGCGAGAGGTTGTATGTATGTGTGTGGGGCACATAGTGCATTGCCGGAAACTAACTAAATAAAAATTTCTACATTTCTACAATATCTACAACATAGTGCATTGCTAATTGCTATTAGCGAAGCGACAACAATCAATGAAGGACATTTATCCCATATACTCAAAAGTCAAACCGCGCAGCCAAGAGAACGGACTTGAGTCCATCGGGCGAGAAAGAAGACCATGTTTGTCAGTATGGGATTTGTGTCACACGATTTGTATGACGGACAGAGACAGAACATTGTCATAATATGTGGTCTCATACTTCCAGCACGTAATGAAGTCAAGTCAAATCAATCAAATGGAGATTAGAAAAAGATGGGCAAAGTTGATAGTTGTTAATGTAATAAGATTAAAACCTTTTATCGGCTTAATAAACAGTTAGGTACTAACAATTAATTGTACCAATAATATTTACAAACCTTGTTCGTTTTATTTGTTCAGTTACAGCAATTAACATCAAAAATCTTCCTATAAAGATAAAGCTTTATATTATAATTAATTATTATTTTACTCAGTTGGTTATCTATGAATTCATTCAGTGCCTTTCCTGCAGTATAAAGTATCACATTGAAATGAAAGTATTGTCGATAATAATTTGATAATGTAAGCATTGAAAGATTGAAATGATGGTAGTTTTGTCGTGAAGAGTTTCGTGAATTTATAAACTTCTTTTGTATATTTATTAACTACAGATTGCAGGTATTTCCAAATGAATCCTTCTTGGAATGACAAAGTTATAGAATCTGCCTTAATAAGTATTGGTTCATGGCATTTGTTTTGCATGAGACTAATGGGTTACTTACCTTTAACTTTAAACAAAGAGTCTTCACTACAACTTTTGTCATTCAATTTTATGAGTTTGTCAGTTTTATATGCTTTGGCCATTTTATTATTAGATATCGTCAGTTACTTTTATGTGTCTTCATTTGGGCAGGCTGTTATTGAATCACATTCTAAAAAATTGGGTGAAATAATAGTACTGGTAGTTTATGGATTGACTTTGTGCATCGCAACTTGGAGCTCAAAAATTCATGGAATTAAAAACGGCAAGAATTCTTTGAAGCTTTGGAAGAAAACCGTCAAATTGTACTCAAAGTTATCCGACCTTGGTATTAACTTGCAGGATGAAGGTTTTGTCGATATTTACACAAAAATTAAATCCGATGGCAGAAAAAAAATCCTCTTAATCACATTTTTCGGCTTAATTTACATAATTTGCAACTTACTAACCTTGCAGTCAGAAATTAGAATAGTTTACAAATCAATAGATTTTTTATTCTTTACAATTACATTTTTGGAGGTAAGTTTTTGGTGCTCTCAAATGGCACTGCATGTTTTTCAGTGTTTGTGGATTTCTTTTTATACACAATTATATTCATCTGCCTTCGAATGTGTAGGGATAAAAATTTCAAATATTTTTTTCAATGACAAAGCGGATATATCACTTTTTTTAAATCAGACCAAAATTGAGGTAATTTCTAGCGAAAATGATCTAAAAACTGAAAGATATAATTTTTCAATGAAAGAACTCCGGGAAACTAACATGGAAAATCAAAGGCAGAAATTGAGATCAATCTTAGATATTTATTACGAAATTGAAAATGAAGTTGAATATTTCAGTTCGTATTATGGAAAACATATCGTGTTGGATATTCTTGTATGCATTTTACTTGTCTTAGTATCTTCTTACCAATTTGTCATTTTTTCCATCAAATCTCAAAATGATTTAACGGTTGATTGGATAAATAGCATTCAAATGATGGGAAGTTTTGTTGTAATGGTTTCTTATTGTAATGGTCTTTATTATTTATTGGATTGTGGATCCAATCTTACCACATCAGCTAGGGCCATTTCAGCAGCGTTAAGATCCCTGCCTTTAAAAGAAGTTGGAAGCGATTTAAGAACTAAGGTACTAGTTGAATTAACCCGATTTCATTATAAATTATCATTTTTATAAACATAACTATTAACATCGAAATTGGTTCCGGTATTACTTATATATGAAAACACTACTATAAAATGGCTGACATACCTATACATATATGATTTTTATTTGTACTTTTGCTGTTACCCGTTTGTTTATGTTTAATAGAATCTCGTGTATATAGTATATACATATAAATTATAATCATTGCTATTACACAAGGTTGCATCTAGCTTAAAGGCTCTAAGGCATGTGCCCCCCCCCCCAGAAATTTCAAAAAAATAAATTATTAAGAACACAAAAGTGTCTTAAATTGAATTTTTTGCGCTACGCGTGAATTTTATACTTTTTAGGTTGATTTTGACTCAACTTATCTCAATTTTTGTCATTTAAATTTGTCAAAGGTAAAATAACATTTTTACCTCCGTGCCCCCTCGAAACCAAATCCTGGATACGGCCTTGCTATTGCACATAGGTATAGGTAAGTGTTTAATTTATAAATTAATTGTTTTAAATAATCTCAGGTTAAAATGCTTTCTGCTAAATTGACAAATGATGCGCCTAAGGTTTCTCCGTATGGATTTTTTACTGTGGGTCGACATTTGATTGTAACGGTACATAAATTACTTATTTAATATATTTCAGCACACAAATATTACCATTATCATGTTTCAGCCAGCACACACATAATATTATCATTTTTTTGGTTTTGATATAAAGGTGGTCTGCTATATTTCAAATTTATTTTGCAGGTCACAAGTGTTCTCATTACATACTTTATTGTGCTTTTGCAAGTGCCCGAAAATAAATCCATGTAAAAACAAACCACAGATAACAGCTTATAGAGTGTACGAGTAAACTACATGCATTTTAAATATTAGCAAGGTGCACCATACATTCAATCCCACTTCGACATCCAAATAGATTCCTAGGCCCCTGTTCATAAGCACAATAAAACCCAGTGAAATTTTATATATGTAAGAAGAGATGGATTAATGATTTAATCATTTAATACAGGAAAGAAAGATATAAAGACATACAACGGATAAATAAACAATTAGGTTGATAATATTAGCACCTTATTACCTATTCATTACAATTAATTTCTGTTGTACAAATACTTACTTTGTTTGTTTTATTAAAAAAACTTTTAGCATTTCTTCAATTAATCTGATTATCTCATTAATAGTCATAATTTTTTTTCAGACATCATACATTCAATTTTCAGTTACGTATTCAAAACGCAATGTAAATCAGCTCTATGTCAAAAACCTACATCTGTATAAAATTATTTCAATTTTGTAAAGTGTTCATAATAATTAATTTCACCATTTCCCATAATTATCAATTTAGAATTAAGATATATAAATAGAATATAGAATAGTGACATTTGCATAATAATTAGCATAAAATAATCTCAGAACATTCTAAATTTGTAGATACTGCAACAAAATTTACTGGATCATCATCATACTATTATAAATTTCATAAACTTAAGTTTCAAAAATGTATAGGTATTAGGTAGTGTAATTGACAAATGAGTTAAAACATTTGAATTTACAAACACAGTTAAAAATGGATAAGACTAAAATTGTGGAATCAGCCCTGATAGACCTTGGTGTATGGCATCTGTTTTCTATGAGACTCATTGGTTACATGCCTGTAACTGTAAATAAGGAGTCATCAGCCAAGTTTTTGTCTTACAATTTTATCAGTTTACCTGTTTTTTATTCCTTGATACTCATCCTTATGGTGGATATCATAAGCTATGTTATTGTGAGTACACTTGGGCACAATATTCAATTACATTCGGCAAGGTTAGGTAAAGTCATTGCGCTAGGGCTCCTTGGAACCACTTTATGCATTTCAACTTGGAATTCAAAAATCCATGGAATTAAAAATGGTAAAAATTCAATAAGAACTTGGAAAAAAATCGTTCAGTTGTTCACACAATTATCCGAGCACGGAATAAACTGTAATGATGAAAATTTTGTCAAAATTTACGAAAAAATTAAGTACGATAGCAGAAAAAGAATAATTTTGGCTACATTCTTAGGTGTGGTTTATGCCATATGCACTTCATTCTCTTTGCAAAAGGACATTCATATTGCACATGAAACTATTGATTGTTCTCATTTTTTCATTCTAAATTGCGCTATTATTGCTTGGTCATTGGAAATGGTACTCCATGTTTTTCAGTTTATGTGGGTATCTTTTTACATCAAATTGTATTCTTCCGTATTTCAATGCATTGGTATAAAAATTTCGCACCTGTTCAAAATACACAACGTTGAAAAATTGGATTGCATCGTACAACATCAATTTTTAGTCGTCTCCAGTTTAAAAACGGAAACTTTCAAATTTTCAAAAGAAACTGAAGTAAGAAAGTTGGAAAGTATAAGGAAAAAATTAAATACATATTTAGATTTGTACTACCAAACTGAAGCAGAAATTGAGAATTTCAATACGTTTTACGGGAAACATATCGTGATGGACACCCTGGCATGTATTTCTCTTGTGTTGACATGTTCGTACTTATTGGCTATTAACTTGGAAGATGGTTTAATGTTCAAAAGACTGAATTTCCTTGAAACATTAGGAAGCTTTCTATGTGTGTGGTCATATTGTAGCAGTCTTTATTATTTATTGGACAGTGGATCAAATCTTACAGCATCAGCTAAGGGCATTGCATCAATTTTAAGATCCTTGTCCCTAAAAGACGTAGGATACGATCTGATAACTAAGGTTAGGGATTTTAAGATATATTTTATTAAATAATTCCGTTACAATTCTATAGAAAATAAATTACCTAAGTAGGTTAGATGAATAAAATTGGGCAATTAATTACAATATTTTGTGTCTATCTATCTAAGGTTAAAATGTTAGCGATGAAATTGACGAATGATCCTCCAAAGGTCTCTCCATATGGATTTTTCACTGTCGGTCGACATTTGGTTGTATCGGTATTAATGATAATAACTTTAATAACAGATAATAATAATATACTTTAATTTAATTTAATGTTTATTTCTGATATGCTCAGAATATCTTCATCTGGGTTAATATTGGTATTCATATTGTCATTTTGCAGGTCGCAAGTGTCCTTACTACGTACTTGATTGTACTTCTACAAATACCCGAAAATAAGACCGGTTAATAATAACATTATCAATCACAAATCCTGATTGAACTACCGATTACTTTTGGAGGTCTCATACATTCCGATATTCCATAATTCCCATTATAAATATTGCAGATAGTAATTTGTCGACACTTTGTTGCAAGGAGTATTAAGTTTGATTTTGAATAAAAGTCCAGGGATGTAACTTGTTAAATTGGGTTTAAGGATGTGACCTTATTATTCATTACACGTTTCATTAAAATTAAATAAAAACAACAAGAATGAATAACATTTGTCTGTTTATACTCTCCATTGTAAATTATACATACATACATGTATATGTAGGTACTACTAGGTACGTTAATATTTTCATGGTTTCTTGATTAAATAAATTGAATAAACAGATTGTGCGTTACCACGAAGGAAGGGAGATTATTACATATAAATTCATCATTATCCTTATCAAGAATTGATTAGCAATGAACATGAATGATTTAACAGTATTTTTTAGCCTGATGTGGCATGCGGTATGACAGGAAATGGACGTGTAATGATTCATATTCCAATTTGTGATACCAATTATCTTAAAATATTATCATAATAGGTAGACGTGGATGTAGCTAACCTATTTCCAAATATTTATTCGCAAGAAAATTATTAGTGTAATATACAGCTTTGCTTCAAAATGGAGGAAAATATTTCGACAAGTAAATCAAAAATTGTACACTTTGACGATGAAGTAAATCAGAATCTTGAGTTCCTAACATTAAACCTTACTAATTTGGCCGTGATGCTGTCCCACTTGAAAAAAGATGGCATTCTATTAGCCGAAGACATGGCAATCATAGTAAGTCATTTGATTTGCAGTTCTAATATTGTACTACAAATTCTAATAAATAAATCGTTTATAAATATGTTTTATAGCAAAGTGAAACAACATCCTTGAGTCGAAATTTCAAGCTTTTGGTATGTCTGCAAAAAAAGGAATGGCCACGTGTGAAAAGCGATTTTCTAAAAATATTGAGAGAAACATACAATGATGATTGTGCTGACATAATTGAGAACTTTCCATTTGAGTCGTTACCCACAAAGAATGGAAGCAGTTCATACATTAATGAGCAAAGTGCAAATCCTGATGATGACTTAAATGAAAATATGGAGTATTTGATGCAAAATATTTTTTACTTGGAAGATATTTTGATGTATCTGTTGCAAGATGGAATTATTTCGATTGAAGAAATGGATATCATTGTAAGATTTTAACAATTCCTTTTAAAATAGGCTATATACCAATTTTGCATTGAGCTCATAGTTTAAAAATTAAGTTTAATTATAATTATTAAGTGTGTAATTGAAATAAAATATTTTTCTCATTAACAGAAAAGTGAGAAAACACACGAAAGTCGCAATTTCAAGCTATTGCAATTTTTGAAAATGAAAGGATGGTCTCGGGTGAAAAACAATTTTCTGAATACACTAAGGGAAACGTTTAATGACCATTGTGCAGACAAAATCGAAAGTACTCAAATTGCTGAACAAGGGAGCAGAAATAATTCAGTCGTAGAATTAGAGCTTGCGGAAACTGATGATGAAGAATTAAATCAAAATTTTGATTATTTGGCCCACCATATGTCTAATTTGACAATGATATTAATTCGCCTGCTTCAAGACAAACTCATCACAATACCAGAAATGGAAATGATTGTAACTTACCAACTTTGGAATCTCAATTATTATTTTTCTCAATCTGAAAATAACTTATCAAAAAAATTATAGTAGTAAAATGATATTTTTTCTTTGCTGTGGCAGGAGGGTGAGAATGAGAATATTCCTGGTGACAGAAATTTTAAACTTTTGGACTGTTTGCGAAGAAGAGGGTGGTCTAATGTAAAAAACAAGTTTCTAGAAGTATTAAGACAAACTGGTAATGCGCACTGTGCTGACCATATTGATCAATATGAATCGCACGATTCTGTATCATAATTTATTTCTTTAGTGAAGTCCTCTGGCAAAAGTTATTAGAATATATACTTAGTTATTGGAATAATTATTTTAGAATCAATTAATATTTCACATTAAATAATTTATACCCCCATAGCTGCAAAGATTTTAAATGCATTAATATTGAATTGCGTCTCACTTACAACAGTAGGTGAGGTATTCATTTTGAAATGAAACATAGGCAGCCCACAGGATAGTTTTGATATTCCCGATAAATTATACCGTATACTTTTATTGAATCCTTAATAAAACAGACAATTATGCTGATGATGGCAAGTGAAAAATTTTTGCTATATATAATTTAATTTTGTGCATTATACAATTTGCAAATTATTAATATCAACACCTGTACCGTACCTGGTTGAATTGAAGTATGTTGAAAAAAGTGATTCGTAATAATAAATTGTATGTGCCTTATAATTAATTTTCATCTATAGTCTTTTCACTATTAATAATATTAATTCCTTGAAATTGGACTAACACGAAGAAGAAAGTTGCCACTGAGCTCACTATTGATGGGATGATTTTTCTTGTTATTTTGAAGAAACCGGAAGCAGAAATGATTGGTGGATCTGTGAGTAGCTTTGTATAAAGTAGCAGAATCTTGAAAATAATAAAAATTGTCATTTTACGTTTTTTCACAAAAATTATGTATTATTAATTAAAAATCTTTTAATAATGACTTGATTTGATTTAAAATGACAAATATTATTAGGTACCTTAATTTTGGTATCAGTGTTAATGTTTTCAGTTAAAGCAACTGCCTGCCACTTATTAATTGTAGACTTTGCAGCTTGTGTTAAAGTATCTGATTCTGTGGTTAACATGATAAGTGCAGTGCATATAATGATTATGGAGATTAATGATGACACTAAAATCAGAATCCCAGAAATTGCACCATTTTGAACAGTGTCTGAAATTGTTAAAACTATAAAATAGCCATGTAAGAGAATTCTGACGGTAAATGCGAATAAAACTTCACACGCAAGTATTCCACCGAACATTTCATTAAAATTTGCAACTTGTGAGTCTATATCATTGTAAATATCTAGAAGATTTAAAATTTTCTTCTCTTTTTCATGTTTCATTGTTTTCAGATTATTTCGAGGTTTGTCTTCAATTACTATAGCAGATTCTGTTTCTAAAACTAAATCTGATAAAGATTTTTGCGATCTGATTTTGTCGCATTCTCTAAACTGAATACAAGAATTTGAAATTTTATCAATTTCTGATGCAGTAACTTGAAATGCAGCTGTGTAAATTCTAATAAAGAAGAGCATCCATAAGTAATTTGCATTGTGAGAATAACAGACAATTAACCAAATAATTTTTAAAAATCCGTACAACCAACTCGTTTGTTGGTTATAGGCTTTAATGCTTACTGCAGTAAGACTGACAATAACTCTTAGTGTAATCAACATAAGGAAAAAATGAAATGTTTTCAAGCAATTTGTTTTAATTTTACGAAATTCTTCATGTTCATTTAGTTCTATTCCATTTGAAGTGATGTTTTCAACAAATCTCACAGTTTTATTCCAAAAATTCAACGATCTTTTGGCAAAAATGAAAGCAAAAACACGGAATGAAGTTATTGATGTAGTTAAATTGAGGAAAAATACTGAATCGAATACTCCTTGTATAGAATAGAAGGATGGTTGATTATCCTTGGAGGTCATGATGAGAAAAAACTGACAATAAAATGCCAGTAAGATAAGTAATAAATTGTAAAGATTTGTTAGACTATTCCATCTAAATGTGAAATGCGTATGTTTGTTAGAATCATTTTCGGAAGTTGAAACACTAAATGGTAAGGAGCCCGTCAATCTCATGGCAAAAATTGCCCACTGCCCCATTTCAAAAAGGTTATTTTCAGCAAAGGCTAAAGATGACATATTTTTGGAAATACTGTACCGTATTATTGTTAGAAACAAATGAAGTAATAAAATAACTACCAAATGTAACAATAAATGAACAATTATTAAATGGGTGCTTGATAGTAATGGAAATACTCCGGAAATTATTTATTTACTAGATACTACACACAGTACTAATTTGTATTGTAGTAAACATTACATAATATCTCTATAGTGTAAACAAAACAATAAATTTATGAGATCTTGCCATTCATTTATTATAGTATACCGTCAGGCGCGTACCCAGATCCTAATTTGGGGGTGCACAGCAAGGTTGCATACAGAAATTAATTATTAGACTTATATGATAAAATAAGCTATTTTTGAGATAGCAAACGTATTCTGGGAGTGCACGTGGCACGTCACCCCCTAGTTACTTGCCAATTACAAATTACTTACATGGTCATACGTTGTTTAATAATAATTAAAAACATTAATATCGTTTGCGTGACTGAATCCCAATACTGGGGAATTGAAGGAGAACAATTAAGTATGTAATTAGAACGCTCATAACCTGCAAAGCCAATATAATTAAATTAAGATTAGTACATGTATTTCTTCATATCAAAATTAAGAAAATAATGAAAATTGAGAATTAAAGTAATTTACGGAAATTAGCAAATTGCGACTAATAGAGAAAAATCCATCTGTAGTAATTCTTAGAGGGCTATTTCCAAGTAATGACGTAAGCATTTGAGCCTGCCAAAAATGAAAAAAAAATTGAAAAACATTTTTGTTTGAGTTCAGTATTAGTATTTCTTGCTTGATTATAATCTTTATAATCTAGAAGAGTATAATATTATATTCTTTTTGTTCACGCTAGAATTTTGCCGATGATTTTGATGCAAACTACACTACATTAGTTTAATTATATATTTATTTGTATACTAATAGTAAGGAAAATTGGTTAAAAAAATTGCCTTTATTTGAGACACGTTACTTAATCCATCCATGGGAAGTTGCCTTAATGTGTCTACAACTTGTTTCGACCCAGTTGTGACTTCTGAACAAGTAAACGCTAGGTAAATGATTTGAATGCCAAAAGTTGCAATCCATAATGTTCCAAACCAGAAGACACTGATCTTATTATAAGTAGAGTTAATATTCCTGTTATCATCAGTAAACCAAACAATTATGACGAACGCGTTAACTAACACTGCTACATAAGAAGCTCCCATTTCTACTAGCAATTGTTTACCATAAAAAGAGTTGAATTTTTCAACTTCTTTTTCTACATTATGCAACAACAGAGTAATCTTCTTAAAATACTCTTCTATTGACGAATTACTAGCAAAACTACCCGAATTAGACAACAAATCTCCAATTTCAAAATTGTTGTTCTCTATTGCTAGAAATATTTTTTTATTGAAGATTTTCCCCACTGAGATCTTTTCATTGACTTTATAAATATTTTCTATTTCCACTGCAATAATTTTCAATGCTATTGCGTAGAGTTTGACAATGTACATGAGCCAAACGGAATATCCTGCATGACAAGCCAATCTGAGAAACCAATAAGGCATTCCCCAAATCATTAGCGCTAACCCAAAATAATTTTCTTCTGAATACAGCTTTACAAACACTGGTGAAAAAACACACATTGCGAAAAAACAAAACAAAACTGAAATTGAAATGGTTTTGCAAATTTGCTTTTTGCAATTCCATTGTAATTTTCGGAATATTTCCTTTGATTCGTAGCTTTCGAAATTCATACCGATTAAAATCATGTTTTTGTACAAAGACGCAAGTCCTCTCCAAATATTTAAATGACAATCGCTACATTTTAGTCCAACCACTTTGGTGGCCAAGCCTACAATGCCATGCACACTGCACATAAAACCATTCAGAATTAATTCACTATAGGTAAATGAAAGTACGTCAAACTCAAGTTGTCGAAAATAAACAGTTACAATCGAATTTTGCAGATCCAAAAATATCAGCAAGTAAGTGAAGATAACAG
Organism: Pogonognathellus longicornis; assembly: GCA_034694085.1. Lineage (NCBI taxonomy): Eukaryota > Metazoa > Arthropoda > Collembola > Entomobryomorpha > Tomoceridae > Pogonognathellus > Pogonognathellus longicornis. The sequence continues at coordinate 26,145 of JAQFYB010001690.1, forward strand.
GGTAGCTGTATCTGATGAATTTTAAAGATTTGTGGGAAATGCTTAATGGATAGTAACAAAGAAATCTGTTAAAATAAAATGACCAAGATCCCATTGCGAGCAAATTGGATTCGACTGTGTTAATTGTCCAAGGCTCCATTTTAGTTCAAATTCTTAAAATATACGTTTATTAAGAATGACTTGATCTTACATCATTGATCGATATTAAACGACTCATTGTAGCACAAATTTGTAGCACCATAAATCATAAAATACTTAATGCTCAGTTATCGATTAGTCTTACTTACCCATACATAATTTAACAAAGTAGTGTCTTATCAGTTATCAAGTTATTATATCCCATAACTCTTTGTTCTAATCAAAAAGGGCAGAGATGACTAAATCATCAATTAATTCTCTAATTAATAAATTAACAGTTTAACACACGAAAAGATCTAATTCATACATAGGCTGATTGGTATTTTATGTAAGTGAAGGGTGTGTATAGTATTTAGTATTACAGATGGAGATGGCTAAACAAACTAACAATAAGATATATCTCGTATATTTCGCTTCGCACAAATAAGCGCAAAAGAATAAAGATCAATGTTATTTTATTTACGTATAGAAGGTGGTTTTGCATTACGTAGAAAAAAATTGTTGAGTGTTCTTCTTTTATTTATCATTTAGTTATAGTAGGTTGAAATTTTTCCTATCAATTTATTATTCCCATACTCTATCTCTCATTATTCCAATAACATAATTTCTCATTAATTAAATGCATTAAGTACTAAGAAATTATATAACTAGTTTATAATGGAATTTATTAGGTTAATAAAATAACTATAGATTAAGTACATAACGTACTTTTCTAATTAAATTGTGTCAGCGAGAAAAAATACATTCATAATTATGTTGTGTTGTATGTATTTTATCATATTATTTCTCAGATTTGGTTTTAGGGAACTCCATCAGTACAATCATGTATGTAATGCAAACTCCCAAAACCTGAAAAAATAAAATTATTTACAAATTCAATATGGCAAATATAATTCAAAACTGACATTTATCGTTGCTTTCTTTCATACTCTTAAAGTTAACATTATTTTTGTTTTATTGAGAAATGGAATGTGACTTAGGCTATAAATACTCTCACTGTTTGCATTGAAAATAGACCAGATTGTATTAATTTAAAAGCAGATTTTGAATATAAAATTTATACTTTAGAGTTTAGAGAATTTATTAAAATATAAGTACAGAAAACGATAATCGCATAATAAATTCAATGTAAAATATACTACGATCAAAATTACACATTTTTGTTATACCAACATTTTGCGCTGCATTTTAAAGTATACCTCCCCTAAGCATAAATTTTAGACAACGAAACGACTTTTCGTAGTTTTATACTATTTATGAGTCGAGTGTCGAATACAATGTAAATAGCAACAAACCCGATTTTATAATTTTTAACAAAGTCTAAATGCTGATTTATAAATAACGTTCGAACAAAGAAATGTTGTTTACACTAGTCGTGCTGCTTATTCTGTTTCGCGAACGTCTTTATGGAAACGCGTTACTTCACAGTACTAAGTATAATAAGAAAAATTCGGGAATCAAATAGACCAATAAATACTATAATAGGTACTTAAATCTTAGTGTGAAATACAAAATAAGATTAAAATTAACAAACAATTTCAAATGGCTAATAATATGTAGGTATATTAGCAAATTAAATTCGCGATGAAAAATGTCATTTGAAAAATATACTTACCTAATTTAAAAATTTCTGTAAGAAAATTCTTATAAAATATAAAATATCCATAAATAAATTCATCTAATATTATACATAAATCGATTTAAGTCTTAATTGCTCCTTGTTTAAATTTAAAATAAAAGATATCTCCTTTGATTACGACACAGTCAATTCAAAGTACAAAGGTTTAGAAACTCTTCAGTAGAAGGAGAATACATAGTAGAATTTAAATTTTATAAATTACATTCATGTTAGTAATTCTTAATATACTTACGTATACCATAAAATATGGAAATTATATACAATATAGAGAGAGAAATCATTTATTATGATATTTGCCATACATCTATGGTAGCCATTATTTATATTAGTACAAATTGGGGTATTGTTTGGTTTAGGTATTGCAATTCCAAGAAAAGTTTCTTACAGAAGTTAAAAGATGTCTGTTAACTGTAAAGAATCCAGACGCTGAAATTACAGGAGGATCAGTCAATAGTCGAATTCCTAAGAATTGAGCCTATAGAATTATGCACATACAATATATGTACATTTTTTAATTATTTATTGTACATATACCTAGTTTTATATTGATAATTTTTACATTTGCCTACTAGTGTATTAATAATATCAAATTGCATCAGAATAAATTGTGGAATAGCAAAATAGAATTCGACTTCAGTTTTAATTTAATGCCCATAGTTATTAAAAATCAGAATTAACTCGGGAGATTTTGCAAACCTTAATGGATGTATCCGTACCAGGTCCAAACTTTTCATAAGATATAGATTGAAACTCCGCCAAAACCTCTCTGGCTGAAAATGTAAGTCCGGAAGAAGTTAAGGTTATTGATAGCAATGCATTAAAATAAATGACTAAAGGTGGAAAACTGAAATAGAAGAGCAACGCTGCTTGTTCATCATCAGCCGAATTTTTCCCAAAAATCCAGACAAGGCAATTGAATCCGTAAGACAAAAATGTGAGAATGATTGCAAATAATTGAACAATTAATATATAGCCATAAAAACCATTAAAATGTTCAATTTCCTTCAGTACTTTATAAATCAATGCTATCATTTGCTTGAATTGTTTTTCTAATATTATTGGAATTGGAACGGTATTTGGCCCTGTTTGTTTCTCAGCCATTTGTTTCATAGCTTCTTTCTTTTCGATAAGTTTAGTTAGCATTGTACTGCCATGGATAAATGAATCTGAAACCAAAAAATTTTCTTTGCCTTTTTGAATATTTAGTAACTTTTGCTGATGTGCAATTTTTCTCAATCGCATTGCAATTAATTTAAACGCTGCAGCGTACAAATCGACAAAATACAGTATCCACAAAGCAAACCCTGGAGCCCATGTAAGTTTCAGCACACACCACCAATTGTTGTTGACGAGGATTCCACATATACTCAAATATTGTTTTTGGAAAAATAAATTCTTGTATAAATTAAGACATGTCAAATTCTGAATGACAAAATAAATACAAACGAAAATAATAAAAATCGTGAATTTAAATTTAATTTTTTTGGAAATTTTCAAAAAAACGTTCTTTGCTTCTTCGTTTTCGAAATCGACCCCTTTAGAAATTAGTAATTTGTAGAGATTCACGGTTTCAATCCACATTTTATAACTTTGCTTTCCGAAAAGTATTCCACAAGTTTGTAAAATAATGGAGGTGCTTCCAAAAACCGCAGTCATGATGCTGAAAACTGAACCTTTCCCTGTAAGGAAACCGTAGTTCTTCACGAGTATTTCTTCTGCTTCATGATTAAAGTAATATATCAGCGCAATATCAGCAATTAGTAAAGAAACAATGTGTAAAACGGGCAAACTTAAGAATTTGTAGGACAATGAATGAAAATTATTTTGTGCATTTACTGTCCGTTTCAGCTGTAAAGGGTAGTGACCTACCCATTTAATCCATTGCAAAGGAAGTAAACCTATTTCAATTAGATTTGTCTCAACTGAATCCTCAGACCAATGCCTTAATACCATTATAATAAATTTTGATCTAATATTTACGGTTAAAATACAGGATTACGGCAATAATGTTTTATTGGTTAAAAAAATTTAGTCAAACAGGAGATTAATAGAAATTGTTTTTGTATTTATAAAACCTAGAAATAATTACGGTATATTAACAAACGGTATGATCTAAGGTTAAAATACTACAATAAAATAATCAAACTGTAATTCCCTCTTTTCTAAACACATCGAAGGACATAACAATAACATAGGTACTATATAGGTACCCATAAAATAAAACACTTACCCAAGTGTTTTATTTTACGACATTAATTAGTTCCATCATATTTCTATTGCGTATTGTCAGGATGGGCGTTTCCACATTATTATAAGCATTTATATACATGCTGATTATTCATTTTCCAAGAGAGATTCATTAGTTATGCACCAGTGACTGCATAGTTGATAAATTCTCAATACTAAAATCGTTAAATGCAAATGAGGTGGTTACTTTTTCCCGCGTCGGTAATGATTACAAAATTAT
>JAQFYB010001691.1:0-30367 GCA_034694085.1 Pogonognathellus longicornis
CTTACCATGTTATGCTTTATACAAACACAACTCTTTATACTAGGCCAATGGTCAAGATAAAAACACGTTGATATAATTCACCCGCTTTCGTCATTAGTCATTGCCTCTTTTTAATACTCTGTTAAAAATATTTCTGATCAGAAAAATATTTCCTATACATACAATAATATACAGATACGTTGTCTCCTTATGTTTGTTGAGCATAGTGATAGTGCTAATGTATTGTGTAGTATAGATTCGTAGAAATAATGCTTCATTTAATTACATGAACTAACAGATGTTGTAATATTGTAAAATGCATGTAGATGAGAAAGCATATGATTACGAATACCGTCTTTACTCAATAAATACGTAATATATTACATTAAGTCTCATGCTGCATTTACGCTTCTTTGCCAATTCATGGAAATGCATTTCAGAAATGGTGCACTGCTATATACCAGAAATTTTCTCGTAGTAGCCTGAGAGTTTGCTCGGAGTGGAGGGAAATGCTGTTATCTTATCTTGAAGCGTTTGACTCTGAATTCAGGTGGACAGGAGTGCACAGCATGCATTTCAAGAGACAAAGTGCATGGAGTAATAGATACGTAGGTATTAGATACTAATACTACGCCAAACCTTAATCGGTTTTGAAAGTTATTAGCAAATATGATGATGGTGTACTCTAATGCGAGACGGAGTTTCTATTACATCTAAGTGTAAGTAAGTAAAGTCTGATCAAGAGGAATCGATGCATGCATAATGGAAATGTATTTGTATGAATGTACAGCATTGTGGTATGGGGGTGTTATAAGTATAATAGTTATACACACAGCATTGTAGTTGGAAGAGTGTGAAGAGATGACTAGTTTAGTATGTAGTAGCAGAAGCGGACGAAATCCGGTGAAACGAAGCATCAGGGCAGGGAGAGCGTAGTATTTAGTACTAGGAATAGTAGGAGTATGAGTATGAGAGTGAGAATGAATGTGTTTCCGAGTGAGCTTATTCTTATTGTTAGTACTTATGACGCCGATACTATAGATAATGCATACGTTTGTACACACATACAAACATATTAGATCGCAAACAGGCGTCAGGATAGAAAATGAAAGTAAATCGTGGATAACATCATCGAATAGCTCTATTTCTATCAATTTACACTACTCCTGTGTTATGTGTGTAGAAACGCTCCTTTCGCTCACTCCCCGATGTTCAGTTGCACATGTATGTAAGAGTGTGCTCTATATCTATGTGTATATAATGCATATGACATTATACAGTGTTATGTGTAAATGTATGTATGTGTGTGTGTGTAGTTGGAGGAGAAGTGTAGTGTGTTTGTTAAGTAAGTTTTTGGTGTGTTATTTATTAGAACAGAAATAGAAGCCAAGGCAAAGCAAAGCAAGGAGGGAAGGCATGGTAAAGCTCGGTTTGGTTGGGAAGGTAAAGGAAGCCAAGAGAGCACTCGACTACTGCACTCGGAGTACTGCTCTGGTATAAAGTAAAAGTAAGTATAATGTATTAAGAAGAACGAGTGCCAAAGTGAGCTGGAGGTAAAGCTGCCATCGTATGAGTAAGCCTATATTTTGGGTGAAACTTGGCTGCGCACAATCAAGTTTGCCTTTTCATTGGTAAAACCTCCATAAAGTAGTCTCCACGACGACGTCCGACAGTCGGGTATTCGAATCCCGAATTCGAACACTACTCTTCTCGCTCTCTCTCCTTCTTCTTTTCCTTCTTCGTAGACTTGTTCTGATGTGAAATGTGTGAAATGAGTTTTGGGCGGCAGGGCAGATTTCTCTCTCGCTCACTCTCATCTCATCGACAAAGTTCTGCTGTTCCCGCTACTCTCATTGTAATTTATGGGACAAATCAGACAATAAGCAGAGAGCCAGCAACAAGAGATACTCTTCCCAACCCGACAATCATTTCACCCGTTCAGTAGTTGTTTGGATTTGCAATATTCAATCCATAAGTACTGCAGTCTCCGCATACATAATATAATGTGTGTACTATAGCATTGGAAATATCTTGGTGTGTACTACTACTACTTTTACATTGGCCAATGTATAGATTTTTCTTGCTAAAAGAGTCTTATACATTGTACTGCATTATTAGTATTAGAAACCCTCTATGTATACACATACATGTATTTATGTATGTATCCCTGTATGGAAAATGTATCTGTTGGTATGTGTGATAGAAATATCTGTACTGGTAACAGTAAGTAATAGTTATACTTGTATAGTCAGCTACATGTATAAGTATAACAAGTCTTTAGAATTTCAATCCAACTCAACAAACTATCCAAACTCAAGCCAATGTGTATCTGGGTTCTTTTATTCAAGTCTCTTCTCTCCCTTTTTACTCATTCACAGTACCTAACATAACACACATACATACATACACACAGTAGAAGGCTACCACGAGACTTCTTTTGCTAATACACTACCATTACCACTATAATATTACATAATACACACAATGCAGTCTGAATACCCGAATGTTGTTGATCTGTTTGGTTTCATTTGATTTGGTCTTCTTCTTTTGGAGTCTCTGTATGTCCATTCTGTCTTCCTTGTAGACGCTACTACATAGAGTTGCTTGCACAAAGTCTTCGTCTTGAATATTGTGTCCGATCCAAACTTCCAACAAACGAATCCTTGTCTAGTTACACCAGTTTGACTTATGCATCTCCTTCAATCCATTACGCTCTCTATTCTATTTAGTTTATCCTTTTCTTCTCATGCCAACACTCATCTCTGTTAAAAACTCTTTTCTTCTTTCTTTACTTTCCCAGAGTAGTAGTCACATTATTATGTACTGTACTCACAAGGCTATATTTTTATATACATATCTTTAATATAAATATATATGTACATATTGCACTCACATCAAAGCGCTATCCTTAGTACCTAGTACCTACATACACTGCTTTATTAAAATATTGAGACTTTCACTACTTTCATTACTAGCTTGGCACGGGATAGTAGTGCAATATTCTTTGTAGAAGTAGCAAGTAGGTATTCATACACTTATGTAGTAACTTCATTAAAGTAAAGATTTTACTTTTTAGAAATGAAATACAGTGGTTCTGCTTTTGCCTTTCATGGCTACAGTTGGTTCTGACAAAATATTGCTTTTATTCAATTCAAACTGAATTTCTGGAAAATGAAACAAAAAACAAAATACCTAGTCATTTACATTCAAACTTCAAAGGCCCATGTATTATGTAACCTACCTTCAATTTTTATCCCCTTAATCTAACGCTATCTTTAATGTATTACATGAGACATGGTAGAGAGTACAAACCTTGCATGTACAATTTGTATGTAAGGTAACATTCATTTAATTTGATTTGTGAAAAATTCTACAAACTAAACTAGGTATACCTAATATCGTTTGAATGTATGCATGGAGTTTTAAATTTTTTTTAAACGTACATATGAAAATGCTATAATACCAAGTAAAACCTTCAATTCAAAAGGCTACTTATTTATCAATATTGAAGACACTTTAAAGATAAAAAACTATACAAAAACAAATATTGTACTACATTACAGATTAATTCATGTCACATAATAAGCTGGTGTCCTTTTATGTTGTAAAACAGAAACTGACACCTTGAGATTTGCGGTGACAGTGTAAACTATTCGATAGAAGAACCTTCTGAAAGAAAGGTAGGTTGAGAATTTCTCTCGCCTGCTTTCTCTGTTCAGCGTGAAAGCTTCAGCTACGACCGTACCTAACCTAAAACCTAACCTACCTACATAACTTACTAACTATGAGCATGCTGACCGTGTTGAGTTTTCATTCTGTGAAACAAAATTTTTCTTCTAATGTGTAGCACAGTACACAGAAACAATATCACAGTCGGGGCAATTACAAACTCTTTCAAGTAAAGCTCTGCTCAAGCTCGAATTTTATACACATGAGGTCTTTATGTTAAACTAAAGCTATTTTTGTATACTACTACTTGCTACGTTACGTTGTAAGTTCTATATATATACAAAGGGCTGCTAGTGCATAGCACGATAGAGTTTCTCTTTCCCTTTCTTTATTAAGAGTCCTGTATATAGTAGTTACACACAAGTGAAAACATTTTATTATAATTCTTCTTCACAGACGCATGATATTAATAATATTCTGAGCATACCTTAGTTAAGAAAGTTTTGGTGACAAACTGCATTTGGTCATAATGTACTTAATAAGATTATAGAGCTGTACACATAAGTAGCAGTAATGTTTAATGCCTGAAGCAAGCAGTTTCTCATCAAACCATAATATCATATTATCATGTGTTCAGACTTCAGACAGTGCAAGTAGCTCGCTGCGGCTTCAAACTTAAGGCAATTCGAGATCCCGGTACTCGGGTCGGCGGGACTCTATCTCAAACTACCAACTCTACTGTTAACTCTATGGAAATAACTCAAGTAGTGGAAGGTTTACGTGCAAAAAGGCATATCGATCCAGTCACCCTTTGTACCTTGTCTTCTCCCAAAATAAACTAGAACTTGTCCAATCGAACTGGTGGTAGCAGCAGTAGAAGAACCAGAGTCGACCCAAAATTCCATCTTCTCAACTGTAATATTATATAAATGAACATGTGTAGTGTACACTAGCACTGTACATACATACATACCGTCGTCATCGCACTTTATTACTTAAACTATATACCTACCTATCAAAACCCGGTATGTAGTGTGTGCTGTGTACGTACCAGAAATTTCTCTTACATGTGTCCGTGCCTATTATGTTTGCCCTCCCTACAATAATGTGTGAAGAACGGAGCCATATAGTAGTAGGTACACAGACTACAGACAGACACGCTTTCCCCACAACATTTAGGTCCTAATCATATTATTATATTACTACCTACTTACATACACCACGGTGTAGCATCACACTTTCTTATGCTACCATGATACGGTATTGTGAATATTCACAGTTTCAAATAAAAAAGAATGCCAGTAATGCCACCTTCAATGTGAGTTCACTGAGACGGACTCAGACGAGTTGACTATGTGTAGTATAAAAAGCAATGCAATGAGGTATGATTATATGTAAAGGTAAGGCACAATATTTCATGGATGGGAGTAGATTACAGTTATTTGGGTAATAAGCACAAGTGGCCAACCTTATTACATGTGAAACAAATCATGTAAAAGCAAAAGGTTTCATGTCATAAAATACCATAATTTCAGATGGACTTTTTAAGTTTCATGGGGAAAACTGAAGCTATGTAAGTCGTACTCTTTCTAAGTAAGACTAATTCGGTGCTTCATGGAAAACTCTTTCAGTGGTACATACTCAGATAGTCACGTACTTGTGTATTACAACAATTTTTGTAAACGTAATGAAACCAAATGAATTAGTAAACAGAATAATATAAATTGAGCACATAAAATACATAAAATAAGTACATTGCATTGTATAGAAAAACATTATGGACTGGCTGTACTAACATACGAAAAAGACAGAATGGTGAAAGTTTACAATTAAATCATACAATACTATTTATAGCCATATGTTTAAACTGCTGCTATATACAGGCTGCCAAAATAGCAACTTTAGTAATTGGTAAATATAATTACATAAATTTAATTCAATGAAATTATTATAATGCACAATAAACCTTAAATTGCATTATCATTGACACTCATATGAATATGTACAGTATCAATGTGTAAATGTATAGATTGTACATTTGCTGCTATTTTACACAAAGCAAGCATGCAACCTGGCCTGGACTGAATTCATTGTTCGGTGCTAACATGATATTAAAGTTTTAAATCAAAATCAAAAGAACCTGTAAATATTAATTTTAAGTATTAATTTATGAGTTAATAATTTTTAGCACTGGCGAAATTTTTCGCGCTACGCGTGAATTTTATGTTCATTTTTGCCCACATTTTTTCAAATTTTTCACGCTTCGTACGAAAATGACCACATATTATATGCCTCAGGTTTTGAGTTTGTCTCCCCCGAAACCAAATCCTGGCTATGCCTATGATTTTCAGCATTGCATCATCATTTTCATCATCTTAATAACTAAAATCATGAAAGGTGTTTGCATAAATATTTCACATTTCTATTATCATTCCTTTCGTTTAAATTCTCTGAATATCTTTGGGGTTTACTTTCTATTTTGGACTTTTTTTAGCGTGAAAGTTCGGTTTTTAACTATCTGCTAACAGCAATTGGAAAGGAACTACTACTATTACTATAATATCTTGAACACAAACATCACAAGATGTGTATCGCATAAATGCGATATCTCAACTTTATGCTCAAATAAAGTTAGATAAAGCAGAAGACAGCTTTTATTGCTCGTGAATTCAGCACTTAAAAGAAACGCCTGTGTAGGCTTAGTTTACTGACATATAAATGACAAAATGACAGTGAAACAGACTGAGCATTTATATTTGCAGTACACAGAATGTATATAAACAAGTAAGAGCTATAAGTATCGTTGCATCTCGTGTGTACGTAATAGAAATGTACAATATGCAGCATGCTGCATGACTGTTATTGCTCATTAATTAGGAGACCTTACACAGGTGCTAATCTCGTCAGATTGTCTCAAACTAATTATGTGTTAATGAAATCCTGTGACACATATAGACAGCACACAATTCTAATTAATGGATTTTTTCCCAGCTTAAATCATACCGTATAAAGGGAAACAGTCAACAAAAAACCCTTTGTTAAGCGATGCTGCGGGGAATGAATAGAACCGAAAACTTACAAAGTTGACAACACAAAAGACAACATATTAAGGAGACTATTTCAACCAAATTGTTTTTAAAACATTAGATATACCATACCTACATACTAATGTATGATGACGAACCTCCTGCCATATAAATTAGAAACCGCAAGTCTTTGAAATGTAATATAGTAGAGTGTAGGGCTACAAAAAACATGTAGAATTACAAAAAGAGCTATGTGCACCACATATTATATTCTGTAGTATGTATTTATGTTAATTCGAACGATCAGTAAATTCGTTTTAATGTTTAGATCATTTTACGGCTGCTGAATAGTATGCACCTCGAAATGCTTATTAAGCCATGTGTAATTACATGACGGTATGCATACATGACGCTTTCAAGAACATATTTTTACAAAACAAAGAATGATAAATGAGTTTCTCCGAACCGAGAACTGCATAAGCTCTGACATCAAGAATTACGTCATTGATTCAGTTCTCAGTTGTTTGAGGTCACCTAAAGTAGCATTAAAGCTAGAGTTAAAATTAGTGTGCAAAATGTCCATTTCAGTTTTAAGACGTTACATAAAATATAAAATAGGATAAATAGCTAACCAACATAAGAACTGGAACTGATGTGAGTTTAGTTTTAGTTCTTGACTTGGAAAGGAACTCAATTAACAAGTCCACTTGAGGACTTTTTGACATAGCATAAATATATATACAATGAGCTAAATCCGTTCAGCCTTACATATCCATAGATCGGTAGGCATCTTAAAAACATGTAGTTGGTACCATAAAAGTAAACTTATAGAAATAACGGGTCAACTTCCTGTTTACCTGTTAGGCATATGTCAACATATATGCCACATAATTATGATTCAGAAACCCGATTTTGCATAGCTGAGAACTAATTGTAAGCCTCAAAGCAGTTGTCCCTTTCGTGGTGACTTAACTACAGATACAATCGTTTCATAACTATACACCTAGTACCTACTTACATACTTAAACAAACAATTTAGCACGGATAAAATTCGTTATGTAAAGACAGGCATACATTATACACCGTACCGTACCTATATACCTGTACCTATACAATACACATACACAAAGCCTCAAAAAACAAACATGCGATAAATACAGCAAAGAAAAAAGTAAGCTAAAGATTATAATGTAAATGCAATAATTATGTACCTAAGTATGTTAAGGCTAAAGAATAATCTTGGTTGTCTCATGTATTAGAAGTGGATTCAAAATAAGGACTAGGTAGGAAAGGTATTGTATGCTTCTACTAGATTAGGACTAGGACTTAGGAATCACCACCGGAAGTTGAAGTCTGACTTCAGCAACATTACTACACCCAACAATAAACACCTACATGCATTCAGCCTTATTAGAGTTTCTCGTTTAACTAATTTCAGCCTATAAGAGAATTTTGGCGTCTTTGTGCATTCTACAAACAAAATGTGTGTGGGTTGGCTCGTATAAAGTAGTACTTTGATTGCTTGTTACTTTATTAATTGTTTATGAATGTGAATGACTAATTAGATTGCATAGTAAGACAAGAAGAACGCTATTATTAAAGGTCAGTGACTTTACCTTTTCTTTTAAAGCCACCGAATGGTTTGCAAAGTCTGATGCATTGCCATCTTTAGAAGAACGTGAAGCCTACGAGTTAAAATGGTGAGAGCCGGGAGTTTGGTTGAATTTCGACGCACATTTTACATACATGTGGTCTACTTCTTTCTAAGCACGTTTCTATTCTGTAAACGATAAAAACAACAAAAACAAAAAATAGTGTAGTTTTTTTCAAGAATTCAGTGCTTATCAATCGCATAAACATGTAAAACTAATTCATACAACTAATTCTCGTTAAACTAATTGATACGATACAACTAAACACTAAATAGAATTCATAAAATGTTCAAAATCAATATTGCGAATATTTTGGAAGTTAGTCCGAATCCAATAAATTGTCTTAGTCTCAATGAGAAGACAAACAAATTAGCCTTATTTCGGTAAGAAAGAATATACTGTAATGTAGATCTGTAAATACATGTTTAAATATAGTTATTTATTAAATATATGTTTATGTATTTACTATTTATGTGTCAATGTAAAATGTAATTTTGTAAAAATGTTTTTACAGAGGAGGAAATGTATGCGCGATTGAAATATGGGATGTGTCACATATGCCGTTTATGGAAAAGATTTTGGTGGATTTAGAAACAGTTGAAGATAAACCCTCTGTGGAAAGCATCATATGGGCAAAAAATCGCCTTTTTTCTGGAGGTCTTCATGGTTTTGTTTTGGAGCACAATTTGGTAACACGAAAGATTAAGGTAACAATGTTTACATTTATTTTTATGAATAAATATGCTAACTAAATACAGTGAAGATATTTAACATCTTAAAGTAGAATTAGAGATTTTATACCTACGCGAGGTAAACATTTTAAAACTTTTAAGTTGATTTGATTTTAAACGAGCTTTCGGTAGTTTGGATCTTAAAGTGTACTTACATCGAAAAATCACTTTTGTACTTTTTATTATTTGACAATTATTGAAGAAAATAACGCATTCTTACTTGCAGGAAAAGTTAGTGGCTACTTCTGGTCCAGTATGGTGTTTAAGTGTCAATAATGATGAGACATTCTTAGCGGTAAGTTGCTTTTACTTGTTATTAAGTATATTATAGATATTTGATATTTTACATACTGAAAACTGATAGTAGTGACATTGTAATTTTTTTAGGCCGGTACAGAGGATGGCTTTATAAACATTTTTGAAATCGCTGAAAATTGCCTGCAGTACATAAAAGTGCTGGACCGACAAGATGGCAAGTTACTTTTGGCGTCTAACTAAAGATCAAATTATGGCCCTTGAATAAACATTGATTCTATCTATCTAAACATTTTTTTTTGCTTTATCCTTTTACAATTGTTTGGATGGGAAGAAAAGTAAATAACCACCATATATAATTATTTGTATAATATTGTGATGTATTTCAGGTCGTGTGCTGTCAATCAGTTGGTCTCCTTGTGGAAAATTTATTGCTACGGGTTCTACGGATTCTATTCGTCTTTGGGAAGTGGAAAGGGGTCATGCAATTAGACGAATTATCACAGGACGCTCGAAAAACAAAGAAACCATCGTGTGGTCTATACTTTTGCTGGACAATTTGACAATTGTGTCAGGAGACTCAAGGTACAAACACTGAGGAACATCAAGATAGGTAGTATTTGAAGAGTTTAAGAGTATTTTACAAATAATCATACAATTTACTAATCTGTTACAGGGGAATTATCAGTTTTTGGAGTGGAGAACACGGAGTTCTTCGTTTCAGGATATATTCTCATAAAGCAGATGTGCTGAGCGTGAAACTTTCGTCGGATGAATCGTCACTATATGCAGCAGGTAAAAAGCAGTTGTAACACAATTTCTGTACAGTTTTCAATAATTTTTTTGCATGTACCATTTATTCCTTCATTTACTTTCCAGGGGTGGATCCTGTTGTTGTTATGCTATCAAAGGTTGCCAAAAACGGTGATAAATGGGTAAAGTCACATCAAAGAAACATGCACACCAATGATGTAACATGTTTAGCCACTACCGGAAACAAACTGTACTCGGGAGGTAAGATTTTTATTATTTATGTGTTCAACTTTAAATAAACATCTTTAGTTACAGACGAAACATGTACTTGGTACTGCTTATTTAAATGGGTCTTTTTTCTTATTTTTAGGATGTGATGCAGATTTGATTGTCAGTTCTTTCCCACCTAAAATTGTTACGAAATATCCGCCCATGGTAAACTCTTCAAGAATATCATTAGCTAAAGCAAAGAAGTTAGCTTTAGTGCAAAACAGCAACTCTATTGACATTTGGCAACTGCCCCAACACAACCAAGAGTAAGTTATATTACCTACAAGAGTATATTATCTATTATTTATTTCTATAATAATTTGAAAGGGAATTGTTGACAAATAAACTATTAGATAAATTGTTGTATATTACTGATTTTTTTGATATTTTCAGGTTATTGAGACTGGTGCAGTTAAGTAGTAAGGGAAAAGAGACTATATTGTCATCCTGTATAAGTCCTAACGGAAGCTATTTCGTTTATTCCGTGTTTGGAAAAATCAGTTTCTTCAACTTGTGCATTCCAGATGTTAAGCCAAGCGATTCCCCACCTCTACCAATCATGAAAAAGCTGAAAATGGATGTTGAAAGTTCCGAAATTAGCCCAGACGTAGGATTAGATTTCCACGAAAATCCTCATTGGCATATGCGTTTCATTGATAACGTGACCTTGGTGTTGGTATCAGTTGATGGAACTCTTATTAGTTTCGTGCAAATAGATAATGAAACAGAGGTCGTACTTAAGAATGTTGTAGCCCTTGACGATTCACTTATAGAAGTAGGAATAAATATGATTGAAGTGTCTCAGAACGGCAAATATATAGCGATTACATCAGGAGGGTCCGTGACAATCAGTGAAATTGATTCCTACAAATTAAAAGAACCCGTAAAAACTCCCAACTATGAATGTCCTGCAACAGTTACAATTTTTCATCCTGATCAGCCATTAGTTTTAATAGCTTATGTGGATCGTTGTGTTAAAATTTTTAATTTTAAAAGCAAGAAAATTGTATATGATACAGAACTGAAAAATTCTAATTGTCTACAGGCTGTGTTAGGAGGTGCGTGGTCACCGAAAGGTGACAAAATTGTTTTGTATGATATTGATGGATTGTATTTAATTGAAACTGATATTGACGTATCGAAACCGAAGAAAAAACCCAGGAAAAGTAGTGTTCCATCGATAGATGATGAAGATCAATATAATTTTTCTATGAAGTCAGGAGGAAATAATTACAAATATGTAGCTTTTGTAGACTTTTTGAATGATGGGGAGGAATTATTGACTGTAGAAGTTAAACCTGCTAGCTTGCTAGAAAAATTACCTCCTGCTTTTGTGAAAAAGCGATTCGGAATGTAAAGTTTTTTTATCGTAATTTATATATTATATATTATGTGAATAAATAATTACATATTCCGTAATACGACGAAGATAAAAAAAATTTACGACTTTACTAAATGCATGTATACAGCAGGGACAATTGAGTTATATTGTAAGCCCCAACACACAATACAATCTTATTTCATTTCATTAGTTGCTTTATTAGCACAAAAGAGGATTAACAATGTGTCGGATGAATTTGCTAGGGAGTTTTAATTGTTCCGGCTCCTCTTTTGATTTCGTCTGCAAATACTTGAGTACACGGTAGCGGCCATACTCCTCGTCCTTAAAGCATATTTTGTAGGGAGGAGGTTTAGTTACATAGAGATTAAACGAATTTTCCAGACTTGATGATCGCCATCCTATGCAACCTGTCCAAAGATGTGAAGCACATACCTTTTATTATCGTAATGTTGCATCATGCATGATTCCGTTTTTAGTTTACCTGATGATTTAATGGGAGTTGGTGGAGAAGGATGTAGAGCTGTTTCCCTCTTTTCATATCTCTGATATGCGATCAGTCCAATACTTCTTCCTTGAGCCTCCAGCTTTTTATCTATTTCTTCCTAACAAAATTTCAATTGTTTAGTGCATTCCTTCAATTTGTTTAGCAATTAGCTTCTCTAAACAGAAGAGGCAAATAATAAAACAGTCAAATTATATTTTCTGTACATATAAGCTTAAAGCTACAAATCGCAAACCTTACATCTCTGATTTTTGGGCGATTTTCGGGCATTAGAAGAAAATCCCATTTCTTGTGCCAACGCTCGGCAATGTGTTTTTCGTATTTTACTGAATCTTTCCTTAAAAACAATTAGCACAGAAAATGAAGAAATCACAATGTGTATAATTCGCACTAATGAAGGAAGAAGCTAAAAATCGAATTAGGATATAATAATATCTAAACTTTCTTTACTAGACTTTGTTCATCTATAATCTTTCATGGGTACATTGTTCGTTAACTATAAATAACCTACTTCTCATATTTATTCTACATGTTTACTCAATGATAGTGTAGCATTCGTAATTATTTGCATTCATTTCAGTATATGGTACTAAAGTACAGGCATCAACCAACCCTATGCCCTATATGTTATTTGACAACTATAGCTACTACTAAGGTACTTTAGGTACACGGTACACACTTACCAAGTCGCATCTTTATGTACTGTTTTGTCAGCCTTTACGCTTTGCCGAGTTGCCTCCTTTTTCTTCGATTCTGAATCCATCAAGTATTCTTCTATATATGTACTGCAGCGGAGAAATCGGGTATAAGCAGTATAGACGTTGAATATTATTAGAATAGAAATAATAGCCGTGTTTAGCTAGAAATTATGTAATGCCTGTGATTCAATAATGTACTATTGTGTTAGTTAATGTACATAGTTAGTTATAAAGTACATAGAATATTGGAATGCTAGTGTAGTGGTAGTTAAAGTAAAGTTAATTATGAGGGAATCAGTGAGTCTCGCAGTCTAGACTAAACCTAGACGGCCTAGACCTAGACTAGACTGTATGTAAACTCTAGACTAGACCGAATGTCGAGTCACGAAAGAACCAACGAACCAACGACACTTTTTACAAGCAGCATTTTTTGTTATATAAAACGCAATATATTATATTGCAAGAATTTGCAGAATCAGCCTTCAACAGAACTGCGACGAATATCAATATATTCGGTATAAAAGAATCAGGGAACCACATTACACTACATCAAGTTTAGTCACATACCAGAATACTTGGGAAATAAAGTAGGTTAAAGTTCTGTACAACTATGGTATGGTTTCATTTTATCAGCAAATACGGGAAATGGTAGGAATGTGGGAAATGCTATTTGTACGATAACAATAGGTTAATTATTATTTTTAAACTAATGTTCAAGGCTGCACTTTGTGTGTACAACTGTCTCAAAATGAGAAACAATATGTCTCACATTTCCTTTAGCACTACCAATATTCTATTACCATTTATAGGTGCAATAAAATAATAATGTCTTTTCATACTCTCAAAATGACAAACATGGAGCAAATAACACAACTATGGCTTTCCTGTCATTACTTTCTCGATGAGATGTGAATTTGTGTAGTTTATTGGTTTGATCGATGTTTAGGGGATGTAACTTAAGCATCGATGGAAATCCAGACATGTCTCTTCACATCTTGCTGTCGTCAAAGGGCAGACAAGACAGCAACAACTTCGCTATCACTAAATGTAATAATCGATTTATTGATGACACTGATATAACAATTATAGACACTCCTATCATATTGCTAGTATCAGCAAAGTTCTCTATTCTAATGTGTATGCGATCGAATAGCACACCATGGATTGGATATTATGCATAATATGCTGTTGGTATGTTAGTTATTATATTATACTGTATACTAAATCGTTTTTGGCATCACATTACATTTGCATATGTACTCCAATTACCTTTGCAAATAAATGGCAAGATGGTTAAATCATTATTATCATTATAATATTACTTAATTGAAATATGCTCCTTCTTTAAATTGAGATCCTTAATCCTTAATTGAAATATAATCCTCATACATAATATATTATGAGGATTATAATGGCTTGCATTGGGCTTGCATAAAGACTTGTTTTTTGCGTATCTGTAGTCTGTATGCATCATCATGATTACAGTTAATTGAGTTTAACCATACAAGTGCTATATGGAACATAATTACAATTTAAGTCTGAAAATACATAGGTGAGCATTGAGTTTGAAATGGCTCGTCAGAACCACTACAGAATTTGTATCTACATACATACATGGCTTTAATTTTCATTTAGGGAATAATCCACTACCTTTTCGTTTCAGAACATTTTTCATTGCACTTTATACACGTCATTATGCACACTTGCTAGCATACTGCTTCTTTATACCATGGCAAATTCAATTGGCTATTTTAGTCTGTTTTGTCATGCAAATATTAGAAATCTTCGGCCCTATATGTACGTACAGGTAAGAGGTAACTAACTCTATTACTAATTCTGTACGAAATAAAAGGCCGAGACACTATATATAATTTTGCACAAGTGTTTTGCTACTATATATGAGACAAGGAGACAAGCTTCTGAAACGCTAGTAATTATTTGAAGTACACTGTACACTGTATGTGGTTAACCTTATCCTAATAACTATGGGCGCCTGTGTTATATCAAACTTAAATATAATCGTCTGACATTGACATCGTATCATCAAGCTCCATACTGTGGATTTTTCTTGTGCTTACTTTTATGTCAGGTGTGTAAGAAGAATGTCAATGACTACTAGAAGTACAACACTTAACAAAACTCTAGTACATTACATCTAGTTAGATAGAGTCTACACATTACATAGACTCACAGATTCCAGCAGACTGTATACAATATATTATAGGCAGCATGTAATAGTTATGTGTGTATGTGTGTTAGGTACATTTTTTGTACTATTGAAAGACAAGATACAGACAGACATACAGACGAAAGTAAAAAGCTAAAGGAATTATTCATCTGCAGTCTGAGTCTGTGTCTGGACAGAAAAAATTTCACTATTAATGCACTACAGCGAGTTGGTTGGTTTGGTCTATCGGCTGCATCTGGTCTGGTCGAGTGCACGACATTGGTGAAGATGATACCAGGCAACCTATTGCGTGTTTCGTTCATATCCTCATCTCACATACACATAGATATACAACTTTGTGTAGTTTTGTCGTATATATATCTACTCTGTTGTCTCGCTTTAGCTTTAGCTAAGTCTTTTGCTGCTTGCGAATGTGATGCGAGCAATAGGGAGACAGAAATTGATAGAATGCAAGAAATGTAGGAGAGAGAGAGAGACTAAGAGAGAGAGAGAGAGACGGAGAACATACAATATTATAAGCACAAGCGAAAATAATAATCTACATACATGTAATGTATATTATTATGACGTATGGTGATACGAGACTTGTATTATAGTATAGGTACTAAAATCATGTAGGTATTAATGGTATTATTATATGAAATAAAGGAACCACGGAACCAGACACAGTCCACAGACAGACAAGACAACCGACCGACAAGACTAGACTTCTAATCTAATCCACTGTATACATACTCCGTTTTGTACTCCGTCACTCTACACTCCAACCAACAACTAAACTATAGTGCGTGTAAACACAAGACTAAAGACTTTGACTCAGCACAACCCAAAAGGAATAGCACAGTGTTCATTGCTAATGTAAGATTTTGTGCATCTTTCCTTTGCTTTATATACTTACACACAGACACTCGCTCTCCAATCTCCATGTAACTATATTCTTCATACTTTGCAGTGTGTGCGATTTATGCGAGAGAGAGGCTTACTAAAAGCTGACGAAACACAGCTCACATACACAACACAGGGTCTCTCGCCTCGAATTCGGATGAATGCATATTATAAACCAGCATTTCACATACTTATATACATATCCCCAAGTCCCAAACGCCAAGTCTTTTATGGCGAAAGTTATTTATTTCAAAATCTAGAAAAATAATTCCTCCTTAATCTCATTCAGCCCCAGAATAAAACTTTCCCCGTCTCTTTTTTGCCATCGTAATCGTACTATTTAATTCTATGTGTCTGTTTTGCTCGGCATTAAATATTAAGCTGGTTAAGTGATTTTAAACAGAACCAAATTAAAATCCCGCAAGCAAAATTGAGTGAAATTAGTTGAAAGCTTCGGTGACCCGGTTCAGTGTTTGGTTACATGTGCTTTGACAAGGAATCGGATTTTGTATAATTTAATTATGACTTGAGGAAATCGCAGTCTGTGTGAATTGAGAGTATGCATACTCATACATAGGAATTGTCCGAAGTGGTAACAACTCCCTGTATTATATATGTAGTGGTGAATATTTAACACTATCATGCAATATACACTTCTAGACAGTAGACAGCAGTACAGCAGTAACCGATGAAAGCAGACAAAGACTACAGATGTAAACATATTACACAACGACTATACAACACATGCTATGTATATTATATCCTAGTAAATGGTAAGTGCTTATCTGTAGCAATAAGGTGGAAGGTATGTATTGACTTTGGAAGTGCATAAAAGTACTACGTACATCACATTACACAGACACTACTTTATTATACCACACATAGGATATCTAATTTAATGTATAATATGTATAAAATAATGTATGTATATATACATACATAATACAATTTACTCGACATAGCGAGATGAGATAGTGGGTACATGGTACACGGTACGTACTACATGAAGTATCTATTTAGTACATTCATTCAGATTTACATAGATTTGTGCAAGCATGCACGGATTTATTGCGTTGCTGACAGATACGCTACAAATTCAAACTTTTCTACAAAAAGTATTGTTTCACACAGGAATCCAGGGAGGGCTTTAATTATAATTATAATGTCGGACATTTGGAGACTCCCGCATACCATATGATTATGTTGTTGAGTCTGGGCCAAGAATTGTAAAGGAAACGACTGAGTCTGGAAAGGCAAAAAATCCTATGAATGAACGAATATTTGGGGCTCTATCGTCACCCTATTTCATAACCACATAAGTCAGATACTTCATTTATTTATTGCAGACGAAGAACAGGAGATTTTTAATTATTTATAAAATTCTTTCGTGTTACCTACAATAATTTAGTCGTATAGGTACTTCACATTCTTAAGCTCCAGTAAGTAATCATGAACACACCCTTTAAGTAAGTACTTAGCTTGGTCTACAGATTTTCCTAAAGCATGCTACATAACATAACTCATGTAACTGAATGACTCATCGTCCTTAGTGAACCAAACTAATTCAATATACATGTCTATGCTTTAAATGACATGCCAATGTATTATTGTAGTCTATTCAATTCATACCTGATTGAGTAAACTCTTATGTTGATTGCGATTACATTATACTTACCTTTACAGGGGTACAGAAAACCGTCATAACGGTTTTGATTAGAATAATTGATTGATAACTAGGTATATGCATCTACTTTCTAATTGACTTTCATGGCTTGAGTAATGAAAACAGGCTCCCAGCAAAATACATCTGTTTTAAGGACCTATTTTCCCTCACGGTTATATTTTAGTACGGATCAAGGGTTCGTTGGCTCAAATTCTTCGACAGACCATGCATGAATCAAACATCAAAGCTGTTAGCAAGTGACGTTGTTTTGGTGCTAAAGTTAAGGAGCCAAAGCCAACGAAACTATGATAATGTGTTATTTTGTCGATTCTGTCCTAAGCAACATCTTCTGCATCGACTTGTTTTCTGTAGTTGTGCTGGTAGTGCTACAGTGCTACTGCTACTTACTGCTACCGCATTCAATGAAATACATATATACAAAAGCAATGCAAAATGCAATGGATGCGGATGGGCCCTTACGTATAAATATACGAAAACCAAAGTAACAAGCACGTACAAAACGAACCGAAAAAATCTCCGTGTGCCACGCCGTTCTTCTTTTAGACATTGGAGATGATCCAGCAAATCAAAAAAACCGTCGACTAGGTAAATACTACATCCAGGCATCCAGAGAGCACAGCATAGCGCACATCTCTAACAGCGTCATCATGTCATCATAGCATCACATCTTATTTTACTAACACAACTTAACTTCAGTACTTATGTACCAGCTTTATAATCCATTTAGTATGAATGCCATGCTTCTTTGTCTTTACAGCCTAAAAACCTATTCATTGTGCGTATAACAATAATCATTCTGCAACAATTATAAATACTTTAATTAATACCTAAATCATGATGTATTTCAAAATAATTCAAATCAAATGACACACGTGTATCTGTAAAATGGTTATATCAGGTAGCAGGCACATTACCTATTTAATTGAATAAAACCAGGATGTAAAAGTTGGTATGCACTATGCACATACTACATACTGTTGTCGGTGAAAAACATATATCCAGGACATAGGATCTATAAGTAAGACTGACAATCGTATAATTTTCCTATTATTTCCTTAATTTTTACCTTTCTTTGATGCGTTAAAGCTTCCACCGTCCGACAAGGCTGATTGTGAGTAGAATTTCATACACTTCATACTTCAAGTCGAACAAGGGGCATTCTCAGCGACTTTTCTCCATCATGTATTAGACATTTATAAAGGTCCTCTTCATCGTTATCAAACTTAAATTCTAAATCAGAGTGACGGTCCACCTTTGTCAGTTATTTAAGCAATTGATTGATTGATTCGACAAACTGTATGATTAATGTGACATTGAACACACTATGCGACTAACTTCTACTAACACGGAAGCATGTAATCTGGAAAATGGGTGAAATTGAGAAAAATCATATCACTTCGGCAGCGATTCGTATGTAATGCGTGGTAATCTGGTAATGCTCATGAAATATGCTAGGATTTAAAAAGTTTAATGATCCTTCAAAATTGTGGCTTCTTTTGAACTTTACACACCTATGCTTTCCGTAATTTCTAATTAAGTTAATTATGAGTTAGTTTATTAGGTGCAAATGTATAAGGTATAAGCTAGGTACTTATGATAGTTATGATTCAATATGATGTCGTTCTGGCTTCAATCAATGCAAAATTCAACTGCAAATATAAACCTGAGTAGCTTTTTCAGAAGTGTATTCTACTTGTGCATAATAATGATGGGCCAAACAATTACAACTCATGATACGAATGAATTTACATGAAGCTCATGAATTAGAAATGAATTAGACAACTGAAGCAATTAGAATAACGATCACTTTACTTAAAAGTACATAACATACTTTAATTGCAATATTATACGTAGGTACAATTTGACATGCGTTATGTCACGTACTGTTTATCAGTTCTGCACAGTTATACTATACGGTTCGGTTTCACTTATCAGACTGTCTTGAAAATACAAGGGTAATAGTACACTTTAATTTAAGTAATAATAATATGTAATAATAATAATAATCTAGTAGTAGCTATAACACGGTATTAATTACACTTGAGTCACACCAGAAAATTAACTAATGCAACACACAAGCCAATTGCATTGCGTATGAACTGATTACTTTAAAAAAAATTATGTAGGTACAATTAATAAATTTAAATATGTAGTATTTAGTAATGTAATGTATATTCATACATTAGTACAATGATCAATAAATAATTTACGGACCTTATATAATCTGTGACATCCTGACATCTAATGCTAAGTGTAGATTTATTCTTATTCTGCAAATGAAATGATTTTACTGTACACTTCAGAATTGAAGGGTTACATATTACATAGCAGCTGTAAACTTTTTTAAACTCGCATATATACGCACAAGTTACATCTCTATCCATCTGTAATTTAAGAGCTTGTTTAAGACTCACTCAGAGAGATGTTCTTCGACTGCGTATACACACACACATATGTAAAGGTATAATGTAATGTACTGTATTAAATTGTATTGTATTCTTTTAAGGATATAACGCTAACGAAAGAAAATGAAACGGGATGACTGCAAATTCGATTTAATTTACCAGGATTTAGTATTAAATTGAATAGAGTGTGGTTTCCATTTTACATATAAATGAATTCTGAATAATAATTTCGCAGACAATTACGAATAATATTTCGTCCGAGTTAGTTAACACAATAAAACTTGATTGATTGTGATTGGGTTAATTTGATTAAGTGTCGAGTGGACATACCGTACTTTAATAACTGTTCACATTTCGTTATTTACTTTATGACTGGATATATTATTATTTCTAACTACCTATGCATACTTTGTATTATACGATGTACCATAAAAAGCGATGTACGTATTATGTATTTGCACAACACAATATTTATCTCTATTTAATTACTGACTTATCCATCCCATTTTTAGGTAATTTCATCTCCCTTAACATTCAACATTTACATTTCACATACCTATCATTATCATATACTCGACGCTATTTTCATTTTACACGTAATACATTCCATCGGCAATTCATAATCAATTCATTAACCACATTCTAACTCGTAATAACTTTATGATTTATGCAGAATCTTGCATTAATTTTATCAACTCTTCTCACTGCAACTATGAACACATATCGGTTCGGCAGCAGTATCACATCAAATACGGGAAAAACCATCGAATACAAAATCTGCCTCCATTTCGGTATATTTGGTTTACCACTTTCCATGAGGAATCAACGCGATAATCATCATCAATTGACCGTAGTTCTTTTCGTGCCACACTAATTCTATTACCAGGCTCAGCCACTTGACAAGTGCAGATGTATGCAGTAATTAATAATCTTATTATTTAAAACAATTTAGCAGCTCATTAAAAATGCTACAGCACACTCGTACACGGCGACACATGTCAGCACACTGATTTTGTGTAACAAATACATAAAATATTTCTTTTTGATAATTTCAAAGACATTTCACTTTACATTTCATTTTTACACATTTTCATATTCATACTACAACTTTCTCGTAATTTCTCAATCTCAATTCTAAAAGGGTAGTTATCGGCAGCTGCTTTTATTCATGGTTGATTCGAAATTTCGAAGTACAGAATACCGACCAACTAACTAGATACTACTAAACTCAATGGATATCAATTTCTCAATTTGAAACGTAAACAAAACCTAAAAAACTTTTGACCTCGCTACGAACGAATGAGGTCAAAATAAGTCCCTTGCAATGGTTGTCAATCACAATTTAATCCGTTGGTACCAAAATATCTTTATGGCAAAAAGTACATGAAATATACATAATGCGTAAGCAAAAAAGTGCAACTTGGCGAACAGTTGGACATACTTATACTTAATAATGATATTGTAAGAATTAATGATTAATAATATTACGTTTACGATGCGCACACTTATAATTTATCATAGACAGTAGCAGTAGCTCATAATGATCTTACAATTAGTAGTTATGTATGCAGACAAGAAAATAATAATTGAGATGACTCTTCTCCGGCTCTTCCGTATAACATTGTCGTGTTTGTATTTATAAGTTAAATAATTAAGTATATTATGACGAAATTGAATATACTTCGTTTGGAAGTCGTAATAAAACTACATAATGTATTATAAATTATAAGTTTCTCACTTTTTCAGAATATAGTCACTGTCACTCGGTCAGTGACGATGAACCAGCGAGCAAGAACTAAATAATGAAGGTGGTCAAGATGATGATGGATTGATGATGATTGATTGATGATGATTGTAATCTGATGGAAAAGTGACATGCCTCTTTGGATGAAGATCTGATTCACAAAGACTCTGCTGCCAAAAGATTCGCTCGTCTTTGTCTCTCTACTCAAATCACTTATTAGATCCGGAGGGAGGTGTATTATTACTCGTTTACTCGCGCCCCTATTCCTCCGATCTAAATGCTACATGCCTATTAATAATATAATAATCCTATCTATACTCTTATTAGTGTTTAATATATCACAATTTTGAGTTGACACACTACAGTCACATTATATTGTATCATTTTATATCATTATCATTATCAAGACGGTTAAAACCTCAGCCTGTCACAGCCTAGCCGAGCTTCACTGCGGCGTAGCAACGTCCCTCCTTCCTAAACCATAGCATGAACATTGTTTGTACAGTACCTACACACACCTATGTACCTTATGTGGTTTTATAAGCAAACCATCATACCAGCTTGAGTTTTGTGTCTCAGAAACTGATTTCATGGTATTGCTTCCTTTTCAGTCCTGTGAAGGTACACTACCTTTATCTCCTTTCCAAATATTAGAACTGATTGGCCTTATGTAGATTAAAGGAAACTACTCTCATGAAATCAAAATGAACACTCGTGTTTCTTATGTCTGTGTCTCAACTTCCAGAGCTAACCAAGAGGTGGGCAAGGACCATACGCTTTTTGTTTTCTACATCTAGAATTCAGTGATGCCAAGCAGTATATTACTGGATTAGTCTGGCTGGATGTCATTGGCAGTCGTCATGCAGCCATATATAATATTATAAATTATTAAACTGTATATTTCTTAATAGATTCGAAACTGACCACAGTAGTTGCAGCATTGCTGATGCTCGTATCGTATATTAATCTATGTTCAACTCATTGTCAGCCTTGGAAGCCAATCCAGTTCTTCTGCGATGTCATCATCAGTGAGCGAATGTCATATTGGAATCTTGAAGTTTTATAATGAACGAAGAGGCGTTTCAGAACTTCCATAATTTTCGTTTCATGAAATCACTCTTCTCACTTCCTTAAGTTTACATAATATTTTTCAGCATTTGCACGGACCAACTGCATTTATAATACTTCCTATCTGAAATCCAATCCTCATTCTCAAGTTTATCATCCCATACCAATCATTTGAAGCGCTTTAGTTTTAACTTAAACTGAGTGAGCCATCACACATATTATTCTAATCCTACTCTTCTTTTCAACCTGTGACTTGCGACCTTCACCAAAATCTTCATCACTTTCCTCAAAGCTCGTCGTTGAAAGACTCGACTGGCAGCATCAGAGTGAACATGGAAGAAACGGCCTCGTGATGAGACGTCGACGACAAACACAAATGAGTGTTCAGCTCACTGCTCACTCCGGAAGTTCGACGCCCGCCAAAATTGATCATCACGTTTCCCCCCACTTCAACTGTGCATGCTCTTAGCCTTCTATTCCCCTCTATTTCAGTAACATCTAATCTCTTTAGCTCCGTTCAATATTAGACGGACGGTTCATTTTGCCATTCTTATGAAAGTCACCATCAATCAGAGACAGGTAAGGTAGGCACCAGGGCCACAACCTATTCTTTTAGTTAGTAGAATTTGAAACTCCACTTTTTGACATTCACAGACAACTTCGATCTGCTATTAACCTGCTCTTGCGTATTAGTCTTGTTCTCTTCTTTAACAGACTTTCTCACGATTTGTCAGATGTAAAGGTACTACTTGGCAGATCATGTTTTTGATCGAATAATTTGGATCTCGATGACGGTGAAGACAAGTTTTTAGCACAATACTGATTAGGCGGATTCCCACTGAAAGGTAGTTTATTTCTATGAGCATCTATCATATCCAAGCTTACTGATGGTACCGGGTTTAGGGAGGATGAATTATATTGATGAAGGTTAGAGTCGTTGGGTGATGGAGGATTATACACTGTCACAGTTGCACTATCAGCTTGCTCACTGCCGACTACTTTATTTTCGAAACGACCTTCGGCCGAAGATCTAAGTTCTATTACTCTATGTAGATTATCACCGATAGGCTCTTCCAACGCTGGACCTACACCAGCATTCCCGTTACTATCACTGCTTTTATTCTTATTATTTCTGCTACTGTTAGGTGGATCAGACCAACAAACAGATTGAGGTTCACTTATATTTGTATTTACACACCACTGATGACCTTCAGCTGCCACCCCACTCTCCGATGAAGCAAGAACTTTTCCTTTGCTCGTACTTGTCTGAGCCGACGATCCAAAAGGAATTCCTTGTGGGTTACTAGCCACCGATGAACAAAATCCTAGTGTCCTACTCGCGCTGGTAATGCTTATTGATGGAGCATCGTTCGGGTTCGGAAATGCCACATTCATTTGTTTTGTTTGAACGCTATCATGCACACTTTTGCTGGAAGAAGGACTGTCAGTGCTGCTGCTTTTTCCCTGCTTCAAAATTCGACTCGAATTCTTGCTAGTGCCTGATCGAAAAGATTCGTCTATGAGACGCGAGAATACACTATTAGATGTCGTCATATTATTATTCGGACTTGTTCTACTACCACCAACCATTGTGCTAGCACACTGCTGAACTTTTTCAGTAAACTTTTCCCCAATGCTTAGACCGCTGGATGAAGGCTTTCCTTGTTTTGTTCCACTGGCACTAGTCCCTCCCAAACCCCCCATGGCCCCAACCAACATTCCAGTACTTGAAGACGTCGAAGATGTAGAAGAGCAAGTTGACGATGACGAAGAAGCTGAACTTTTATGTTTACATCCCGCCGCGGAAGCAGAAACCGAACAGGCTTTAGAATTTGATGGGTGAGAATGGCGTTGATGATGGTGGCATCGTGGTCGACCATGAGAAGGTGGTGACTTTCCGGATCTACTCCAACTTAAACCCCAGCCACTAAGTTGCCCAGTGGAGTTGCTCTTAGGATTTGAATGACTTTCTCCCTTAGGACAACTACATGTGCCAGCAGCTCCACTACTCCTTTTCCAGTCTTGGGCATCGTAGATGGTTTTATTTGGTGGTCCTTGAATACACGACTTTAGAATTTCCGAATGCTATCAAACAAAATACTGATGTTAATTTACATCATGGCAAAGTAAAATTTAGTAAAAATAAAAGTGACCAAGTCAATATGCGTTTGTTTCATACAATTTGGTAAATAAACTAATTTTTCAATACGAGTGCCATAAATCGTGACAACTTCTTAAAGAACTAATCTAAAATACAATTAACCTCATATCGCATAAAATTTTCAAAATTCTGAAAAAAGTTACAAAGGTAATTCTATTTTTTTTAAATGCATGCTAAAACGAGCGAATCACATTGTCGTGTTTTACTAGACAGATATTAATTTTTTACTTATTGTTAGGAATGACAATTAAAATTGAGATTAACACCCTTAACAGCTAACAGAATTCGAATGTACTAATACATATATTTCCTATTCCTAATCTTTCAGTCTCATATCCTTTAAATATATTGTCTGAACTGACAGCATCTAAACTTAATCTTAACTCGGAACAACTTTCAATCGCAATCCAATAACTTTAACTTTCTATCTCCATTTAGAATAGTAAATGAAAGCCTTTTAAACTTCCAGCAATAAACTAACTATACAGCGAAAACAACACTCATTCATTACGTATACCGACAAACAATTTGACACGATTAAGGGGGAAAATGATAACTTACCTGATCGTAGTTCTGTGTCTGTACGTTTGACCTCCTATGACATCCTCCATCCGGTCGTGGAACGCTTATTGGCAGATTAAGAATGGTATCGTTGGCCACCGATCGAAGCCGGACTTGACGATCTCTCTCTGCAGCCAAAGCCCTTTCTTCTTGCTCCCTACTTTTCCCCAAGTCATGCTTCCATTCAGGCTCCCTCGCGTGGCGGACGCCTTCCACGGGAACCAATACCACCTTAAAATCAAATAAAGAGGTGATTGTGCAATCAAGCCTTGTGACACATGAAAATAGGTAGTCTATAATTTCTCGAAGATGTACAGTCTAATAAAAGTAAATCAAGGAACAAAAACTACTGTTGGGACTAAACAAGGTATAAGCAACTTGCTGTTGCTGCTTAAAGCTTTCTTCATTTAAAAAATCAGAAAACATACGTCCAAAACATATTAGCATAGATAATTTTAATTTGATCGAATATTACCTGTTCGCAGGTAGCTGGTAGAGTGGCAGTGCTGGTAGTGGCAGTAGAAGCATTTGAGTAAGTAGAGTAGGCCCCTTGATGAGAGGTCGAATGTATTTGAGTGAGAGGGGCAGTGGCACTGAGGATGGACAGAGGCGGCGTCTCTGAATCCTCAGAAAGAGATGAAGGTGATGATGCCGAGGCGGGAGTAGTGGGTCCCGCAGGACGAGCAGCTAGCGCCAGTTTCACGTCCTGGTCACTGCTACGACCGCGGATGACTAGCACGAAAGCTGATCATGTCGCTGGAGTCTCCACGGATTGAACATGGGTTGATTTCGATCCGACTCTGAAATGCAAAAAAGGGATTGCTGTTAATTGCATTTTAAAAAACCTATTCATTTTTGCAACATTGATCGGATGGGAAAACATTGACAAAATTGACAGTCAATCAATATAGTGAACTCAAGATCTAGATTACTGATTCAGGGTCATACCTTTGAAACTCATTTCACAAATTCAAATTATAACAATCCGTTAATGATTAATAAATCAGTAATTAAAATAATCATTATTACTATATTATTGTTATTTAATTTGCGTTGCTATTTATAGATGCATGTTTCCCTTATACACAATTTACATATCGAATATACCCAAGTGAGGTGCAATTGGATAATTGATTAGCTTAAAACAACTTTTATGCTATAGAAATACTATATCATTAATATAAATATTTGAGTTGAGACGTATATTTGTTTTGATTTAGTAAAAACATGAAATTATTTCTTATAATTAACTACAGCACATAAGGTTAATTTAATACTAATTATTAGGTACTCAAGTTCCAGAAATGACTTTTTACACCACTACAATGTGACAATGAAAATCCATTATAAATGAAGAAACAACATAAACCACTGTATCCATATACCCATATTAGATAAATGCTACTATGCTACTATTTCCAAAGACTATTAATTTCAATTAATGTGAGTCCTTTTGTATCTATGCGAGAATGTATTACGGACGTATCCACTCAATATTTTATGTATTTATGTATATACGTACGTGCTGTACTGCTGTATATACTAACAATGAGTAATAGTATGGGTATTCTTACACGATACAATAAAATTTTACTATTTCTGCTGCAGCCACATCCAACTTAAACTTACAATTAGTACTCAAGTAATTCGATTATCAACATTAAAAGTGGTCTACATGAAAATATTTGCATGACAATTCTTTTACTAAAACACTAAAGTTGTAATCACGAGATTTGATTTGCTATATAGAAAAGTCGTAAATAATTGTAGCTTACATACAACTGCGAATAACTAAAGAAAATAAGAAATGGTCAACGTTAGTATTCTTACAGCTGCGTCCACAGTGAAAATTAGCTTCTACTGGTGGCAACTTCCAGTTCCAACAGAGTTGAACTACGGTCACTCATTCACACAAACAAATCCTAAAACGTTCACATCCACTAATTTTGCCAGATACATGATCCATCTCACTGTGTTAGTGATAATTCAGTAAGAATAGTAAGATTTACAATGTAGAATGTCGATCGATATACACCAACACAACTTACAATTTGTTAGATCTCAATAATAATACCTTAGGAAGGAACCACTAAAATCACTTTTTCAGATCACTTTCAATTTGGCATACTTGACATGTTTATGTAATATTACAAAATATGTAAAAAGGTCGAATCTTTAATCACACTATATGAACTATAATTTTCAAAAACCAAAGCATAATTCTTTATTCAAAAATTATCATTGCGGTCTAATATGAAAATCTGCGACTTTTAGCAATAGTGCAATAGATAACAAATAATTAATGTCAACTGTGATAAAAATTTTATACAGTACGATTCGCAAAACAAAAATACAAAAAAATGTTTCTTTGTCAATAGAATATTAGGACCATATGCATCACATAATTTCATGAGAGCACTTGGTCCGTTACTCTAATCGTACTAAATAATTGAGGAGAATGAAGAAATGTATTGACAAACAATACATCCACAATGAGTTCTACTTTATGTATAATGATTGGGTCTTGAGTTTAACGTACCTACTTACATCTTACAAGAGTAGGTTAAAAGAAAGGTACGAGATAAAAAAATCAGCTTTACAGCATACAGACTAATATTATAGGTGTACTTGTATACACAGTACACCCGGTACACGTAGAGGGTTTGCACAGTACATATATCAGAATGTTGGTTTGGTTCTTTAAACGACAAGTGAAACCAACAATAAGCAAAAGAATGGGCTAGACAAGACTTGAATGTAGTATAGAGATTGGAGATACACGTTCTGTTCAGGGATGCTGCATCCCTACTTGCAAGCAACACATTCAGTCACACAACTACAAACTACAACCCACAGAAATCCCTCACATCGAAAAGACGTTGCCTGATTCTTCGTCTCTTGTCCTATCACACAATACTGCCTTTACTGGTGCCGATATTTACATTTCGACCTCTTCCCTTTTAAATGTACAAATAGG
This sequence comes from Pogonognathellus longicornis, assembly GCA_034694085.1. Classification (NCBI taxonomy): domain Eukaryota; kingdom Metazoa; phylum Arthropoda; class Collembola; order Entomobryomorpha; family Tomoceridae; genus Pogonognathellus; species Pogonognathellus longicornis. The sequence goes on from JAQFYB010001691.1 coordinate 28,551, forward strand.
TAAATCTTGAAGAAGAACTCCTTGCGAACACAAAACGCTTTGATCAAATTTTAAGCTACTACTGAGAGTGACACTGTGGGACCCATCGCTTTCTAGATTCATGATATGATTGTGAATAAAAATAACGCTTCATTTAACACTGGTAATTCTAAAATGGACTCCAATGCCAAATAATGTGTATGATATAATTAAAACTAGGTATTATGTACTATCAAAAGATTAAACATGAAAATAAATCCATTAAACCAACGCAGTTAGTTCAAACAAAACTGTTAAACTGTGAGGGTATAGGTATGACTTGGGTGCGACTTGTGTTATTACACTGCCGAACTCTTACCTACACTAGTCACTTTCTTAGGCGAGTTTCGTTTTACGAAAATAGAAGAAATGAACAAGGAAGAAATCACGACGAGCCCCAAGCCTCACTTTGCTAAAAGGTATAATCATGAATTCAGTTTAAGAATACATCTCTGACTGAGCAAGTAAATTGGCAACGAAGCTGTCTGGCCCGTTTTTGCTTCTCGAAGAACCTAAGAAAGGTTTTCTTCTCGCACGCGCAGCCTCTCCAGCCATGCATGTGCACCGAAAATTCGGTTTTCGGCTGAATCTCACGCTGCAGTTTAGCACCGGTTAACAATGACAGATTCTTTGAACTTGCAGTTCACATACCATCCATACCGTTACATTATATTATATCCAAATTATACCACACTCCATACACGAAGAACAAGACGAACCATTTCATAGCACGGTATATGTTTTATTTAGGAATAGGATTGATAGGAAATAGCAATATTGTATAGGTATAGCAGTGTATCGTGCTATGCTAAAGCTATCATTTCATTTGCAGATACATACATTACAACACCAACTAACTATAGCATTTAAAACTTTGTACCTAGTTGTATGTAATGTAACCGAACTACTATATAATCATGCTGCATACATCTCCAGATCTCCATTTCATGCGCATATACAAATAATGTATGTATATCATACATATATAATTTGTAAAGCAAATCTTAGTAACCTACCTATATTATATTGTGTATATTTTATGTATTTTTACTATGCATGCCAGGTAGTACCATAGGTAGTACTGACGGGGTTGCATACTTTTTGTTTACATATGCATAAATACAAACCGGAAAACTTTTTCAATAGGTAAGGCTTTCCTGGGAAATAAAGTCACTTTTTTGGATGAGCAATTTTGGGGGTAACAACGTTTCATAAAGTACAAGATTATAGAAATCAGTCTCTTGTAACATAGATATAGTTCTAGGATAATACTAGGAATGATTAAATAACTCGAAATTGAGTTTTTTAAAAACGCTACAAGCTTTGATTTCATAATATCATAATGCCCCGGAATTTACGTTTTTTAAGGAAGTCCAATCCCATGTAATAGTAATGACTTTGCACCTATATATTTTCAAATTCATTAAGGTAGGTTTTGTAGAGAACCAGGTTGTGGAATACCAATATATAAGTGAATTCAAAATCATGTTAAAAAGATTGAGAAAAGCCATAGTATTAAAACATACGTAGCATAGCAAACAATAAACTAAAATTTATTACTATGAGTAGAATTGGCACCTAGACTAGAATTGTGAGCAAATCCCGAAGCGAACTCGAACAGAAATTTCTTTGAACCGAACTGAAAACCCGACTCGGTGGTGGAAAAAACTTTTTTCTTCCCGGCATCCGTGGCAGGCACAAAACCTTCCCTATCAAGCCCCCAAATATTTCCCGCTTTTTCTTCCCTTGCTTTTCCCTTTTCCTTCCCTTCCTTCCCATTTTCTTCCTTCCCTTCCCAT
>JAQFYB010001692.1:0-30340 GCA_034694085.1 Pogonognathellus longicornis
TGGGGAATTTACTTATGATAATCATAAAATCTCCTTTCCCTGACATGTATACATGAAAGTTCAATTACTTACAACATAACATAATGAGAGCATTTACAATTGGTATTTGGGGGATCTAGGCATTGATATTCATTGCTGATGTCCATTTTAATCTTGCATTGTGTTCAGCCATGATTATGACATTATCTTTTAACTAATTCGTCTACTAAATAAGTCTACTAATTTTAAACATGTGAATTCTACCCATGTAATTGAATTTACTTAAAAAATATTTTATTCATATGCAACAATAAGATTTGTGTCCAGAATTACTAGGAATTAAAAATGAGAATGATTAGTTGGAGATGAAAAATAAAATATTTTATTCGCCTGTGGTTGCGAGTATCAGTAACTTTGTTTAATTTTAATGAGATTTGTACAGTTTTACTAAAATTGGATTTAGATGTGTTCTTATTTGAGATTGTAAAGAAACTAATAGGGCTCATAAACTCTTAAGATTTCAGAAAAGTGTTTATAATGTGTACGTGTAAGAATGAAGTGAGTGGGTGTGCATTGTATATAGACATAGCTGCTTAAAATTGAGAGCTACTTTAAAAGGAAAGTACTTATACATAAGCAAGCTTAAGCTTACTATCTGTATATGTATTAAAGTATATCCAAGTTGCTGTTGACTTTTGTTAAGTATTATTTTTCAAGACGGGGGTGTACGTAGAAGTTTAGCGAAAAATAGGTATTTATTTGCAAAGTACCTGAAAGATTGCTGATAGGAATAATATTGAAAAGCAGCAAAGAATAAAGAGAAAACCAAGTCCTAAACACAAAGAGAACTGAAACTTGAGTAGTCTATAGTAAAATAAAAGCTGAGAGGAGAAACAGGAAAATCCCCTGAAACTCTCACTCAAGTCACTTCGTCGTTTTGTGTGCAGTTGTCATCTCTCATGCCGAAAGCACGTTGTAAATTATAACGAGTGTTTCATAGATACTGTAGAAGTATATTATAGACAGTCTGAAGAAATTAGAAATGTCAGAGTAGTACTTGAATGGGAGCAAATACGGGAAGTTATAATATAAAGGTTAATAAAATAATATTGCCAATCACATACTCTTTACTCCACTACTACGAACTACCTTTACATTTGTATCAGTGTGATGGAGCAGCAAGAAAATACTAAAGCTCCTGAGCTCTCACTTACAAAGTTGTTGACTTTCCCCAGGGAGCAAATTGAATCCGTTTCTTTCTATGTATGCATGCAAGCCGTTGCTGTGAAAATTATTGCAATGTTATTGAAAACATGAAAACTACCGGTACTTAGAAAGGAGAAATAAGTTTGCGTCTTCCAGACACTTTAAATAACTTTGCAGCTTCGCCCTTTTTGGATATTACTGGTCTCAAGCAAAGTGCGAGAAGACAGCGGGAGGGAGAGGAATAGCGTCGCAATGTTTCGGTTAAGTTTCATAACGGATTTGAGTTTGTGTTAGATATATTTGTTGACTGACAGGTTTATTATGGAAGCCATATCCGAGAAGTACTACTCGTACTCGTAAGCGGGGGAAGTGTTTTAACTATGTGTCAAAAAAACTCGAGAGTGTTTGACATGTATTTAGAATCATGGCAAATTAATGATCAAATTGACTATCAATAAACACTTAATATTAGCATTCAAATGGAGTAGTTCTTTTTTAAATCTTCTTAATACTTTCCTCTTTTCATTATGAGAATCACAGGCGACAAATTGAAGTCAATAACAAAAGAGTGTAGGTACAAATGTGCTTTTGAAGCACAGACAGATTCATAGAAGCATAGATTCACAAATTCATTTTCAGAACAAACGGTCTCAATAGTCTCATAATGTTTCGTGATTTCTCATTCACGTCACAGGCATTCACACTTCATGGGATTCATGGGTGCATAATGGAAAGAACGAGAGAACGGAATCGTGGATGAGGTAGAGTTACAAATATCCAGCAGAATAAATTCCCGACTCTTTTAAATGGCACATCGTTATAGATTTGTAAATACATTTGTTCTTAAGAGTAATGAGTTCTCCGTCCACTAAGGTGGGTTAGTGATTCCATAAAATACTCATACAATTACATCCCAGACAATATTTAGTCCAACTGTCTGCCTTCCTGTTCTATTTCGTTTCATGATTTTATCAAGTATGCCAGATAAATTAGCAGTTATGGGACCGCTGTTATTTGAAACAGTAGCTTCATGACAGGCTGAATAGATTAATGTTTCCCGACCCGAGAACTGAAATAACCCGGATAAACCATGTAATCCAATTAGGCAAGATATAATTCCCATTCAGCTGCGTAGATACCATCCATCAACTCAAACTCCATTGCTATAAACAACTGCTAAAAGCTCAATGATATTTTATTTAATTTCTACTGTATAAGGGGTGAAAGTAATGACAGTCTCATACTACTTCATGAGTCTACAATTTCTCATAATTTAGCAAGGTTACAATTTACATTTCTCATAAAAGAGTAACACCAGAATCAATTACAATTATGCAAATAATCGTTGCAGTTATTCCTGTTGATGCATTTTCTAGATATTCAGGTAAACTTTTTGTTAATATGATTAAACTTGGGACGATAAGAACCTTGAATTACACTATGTTTATTTAGATGGTTATCAGATACGATGTATTGTATTTAAATAGTCCATAGTACTTTGTCCGTGTCTGAAAGGAGTCAAGAGTTAGTGATAAAAGTCTACTAATTTTCTTAAACCTTGGCATATGTGCATACTCCCTGGATACTTTATCTTTGTTTGTCTGGTAGATTTTGTGTTAATGATATAATTTCAGTGTTTTGTAAATGAATTTGTTTTTGCAGGAAAATGCGACAAGGTTATGTACGGAGAATGGAACGTGGTTCTGGAACACTGAGGCAAAAAGCTATTGGACAAATTACACAGCATGCCATAAAAAACTACCTCCGCTGGTATCAAGTACTCCGCCTCCGTTCAACCACCCAATAATTTCCGTAAGTGCCTGGTCTAATAACTCACTTTTGTACTGGGCTAATTAATCCGAACATTTTTGCCCTTATGCAGCTATAATAGCTACGTATTCTATGTACGCTCCAATTCCGAGTTCGTACTGCAAATGTACTTTTGGTAATCAGATCTGTCAGCAGTCAGTAGGGAACATTCTTTTGTATCCGCTTGCTTTTTTCTCTGTGACTTTCCTCAGCAAAAAGTTGGATATAATCCAATAAAAATCTATTTAGCCGAATTTGTTAAACTTTACTTAGTTAGGATTACTTGAACAATAATGCAGCTTACGTCACATTAGAAGGTATACACTTTTACATACCTATCTATTCAAAAGATGAATCTTCTAAGCAATACTGACGTACAGGTAAACTAGATCATTATATTGTTCTTGCTGATGAATTCATTGATTTTTGTAAAATAGTAGTATGAGGGGACTGCGTGTCCATTCTTTCCATTAATTCTATCAGGATATGCCTTGTGTATTACCGATTTATAAATCTGAATGTGTCAATCAGTATCAGAGTCGTCGGAACAAGGAGTAATATAAAAGGAAACTGAAAGCTCAAATTCAAACTTTAATAGCATTAATGTATATGAATCTCAGTTTAAATGAACTAATTCAATATTCAAACCCTTTTCCCATAATTCCAAAAGGAAAATTCGGAAGAGCTTTCTTTTTCATCGTAACAAAATCTCAGAAGACTCTCAAAGCACGTGTAGTCTTTTCCTTTTTAAAAGCAAAGAGTTTGTTACAATTACGAATATTAGTTTTATGAAACATTAAAATTGACGTCTCTAAAAGTAGATATCTGAACTCTGAAGAAATGAATATAATTATGAAACTTAAAACAAAATACCTATGTAAGCTCAGGAAGAAATGAATTCACTATATCTTCTACACAGTTACATCTTCATCTATACGATGAGGATGCAAATGTTCTGCAGAGTCTCCATTATGGCATGAAGCATACGGAAAAGTGGAACAAATAGGAATACTTTCCCAAATTGAATCTTCTAGGATTTTGAATATTGCTGTAATCATGTAAAGTAGAGGGTCCTGTTCTGTTGACTACCTAAATAATATTATATCCAAATAGATTTTGAATCATTCGCAATGGAGAAAGTGACCAATTTAATTATTTAGCTGTAGGCTATAGGTATACAATTAACATATACACTTTGAATTAGATTTATATAAACTATAAAATTTAATATAGAAGCGTGCCTTATAACATACACCTATCGAGAACACTGTTTTCGGGCTACCATTGTAAAATTACTAAATTCCTACTGTAATTTTTGTAACTTGTACTGTAAGCTGAAATAACTATGATACTTATAAAATACTATGCTACAATCATGCTACTATTATTAATTTAAAAGATCAAGTTGGTTTACATGTGAAATGAAAGGATACTCGTGTATCTCTATTTTCTCTATATAATTTCGTTAATGTAATTACAAACTTACTGGGGGCTATTAAACGAAGGAGGCATAAAACTTTTCAGGTGAAGCATTTAAAGTTGACAGACAGACAGTAGTGAAGAATTAGATTCTGCTGGAGCACACAAAATTGCACCAGTGAGAAAAATAAATAGGAAGTCACTTTAGGTAGCTTGTGTAATCATTTCGTGAACTTTGTGACTCATGTAAGCAGCCTTGCCATAAAATAGTCTGGAGAAATTCAGGCAAGATGCTGAAGTTCGCTTTATGCTAAAAACAAACCTTGAATGAGATCTTGGAAGAATCTAGACAAACACAGGTTTCCTTTCGAACAAGCAAGGTTGGTTACTAACAGAAAGTAAGTCATTGTCATTACCAAATCAAAATGTCTTAAGATGTTTATCTTATACTACATCTCTTATTCATCTCGAACGCACTTTCCCCAGTAACGTCTCTTTTACTACAACCAAGCTCATGCATTGACCAAGTATCAACCACTGCCAAACTATGTCTTCAACTATTGCTCTGTTTGATCATCTTCTTATATCTGTACTACACAGAGAAAACACTTAAACTCATCGCTCCTTCCAATCTTCTTCGAGTCGCAATCAAAGTCAACAAATTCCTCGAAGCTTTTATTACGGCTACTTACATAGTGTACCATTTCCGTTTTGGCTGAGAATTTCCTATTCAATTTTAGCCTTCAACTATATTTATACTTTTTATACTCAACTAATTAGTTCTCCCGTACATTCATGAACGTAAGTAATATCCTGAATTCTTCCTCAACGCAAGAATAGCATATCTCGGAAATAGAATATTGACTCAAATTTAGGTATTATTCCTCTACCGGAACTACGATTCAAGTAATTTTGCTGTATATGTCACTATTTTATGTGTGTTTTATGTAATAGGAATGGCTTCCAGTCATCAAGAAAATATCTCAAGTTGGCTACGCAGTCTCTTTCTTCACTCTCATCCTTGCTCTTATCATCCTCCTTTCCATCAAGTAAGTCAGCAATTTCATTATTCATTATTGCAATGTCTCTAATCAAATAAAAGGTCAATGCTGATACGCATTTGCGGCTGATATACCATCATGAATATATTGTACAAAGTGTATAACGCGGATATGTAAAAGGGAAAGCTGATAAACAAATCCATTGACCATTGACATGTTTATAAAAAGCACATACTTTCATCATCTTGATAGTAGATCAAGATCAAAGACACGACCAAAATACTCCTAACAAAAAGATTTACTCTTGACCGCAAATAATTCATTTATGTTGTACGCACCACAAACCATTGCTTAATGAAAGTAGTTTTTTGTGTACTTACGTGTACACGAATGAATGAGTGCAGGTACTGATTTGGATTCAGAAACCATACATGTACTTTGTGATTGTCGGTAGCGTTTAAAAACATGTTAGAACAATTAAAAATCAATTTATTTACTATTAATAATGTGAACAATTAAGTAGTATTACTAAAACGGGTTCAAATTGAAAATGTTTTAATCGAAGTAAGACTTTCTTTTATGTCCAGAACTATCTGCACAATTGTACATTGCTTGTGGGCTGACATTAATAGTAATTAAATCAAACCGTTGTTAATAAAGTATTCAGCATAGTAAAAGCAATCTAGTAAAACACTTTCAACACAAGAGTGTATGAATTTCAGGATTATTTGATCAGTTTCCTCTTGTTGTAATTATAGATTGTGCTGTTAACTTCGTAGAATGTGTAGACACAGAGTACCCACATGTATCTACATAGACAATTCAATTTAATTACCAATCTCTTGTGTGTTGTACACGGAACAAGAGTTTCCTAACAAAGTTGTTTATCAGTTTGCTTGGCTTATTGATTGGGACAAATCTCTCTGCATGTGAAAGTGTAACAGAAAATTATGTGAGAATGTCTCATCTACTTGACTTTACAACATATTTACATATTAATGCCTACATATAGGAAGCATCCCGCTCTGTTCCCTGTTGGTTTTCTGTATACATACAAATTCCCTTACTCAAGTTTAAGTAAACTCTGAACCTAAACTGTGTAGACTGAATCCAGATGTTTCAATCAATTTCAATAAGGAATTCAACTAACACTCAACGTTGTGCAATGAAAACGTATTGTGAGACATGTGAAGCTCGCAGAATAATTTTACTAACTTTCTCTATCGATTCGTTGACTGCGCTATTCCTTATTCTCTGTGTAGTATTTTGAATTATACTTGACGCAAACAAGAGTGTTTGAAATTCATTACTTGTACAACATAAGTTTTTTCTTTTACAATAACTGCTCAAACGAAAAATTATTTGAGGATATTTTTATAAAAAAGTTTGGAAGCTACAATGAGAATAGTTTCACGGATGTAAGTAGTAATTTCTGTAAGTACTGCTATTTTAGATTGTGTATTGTGCAAAGATAGCGACAAGATAACCCATGGACCTCACCAGTTCGCAAATTGGCGCAAAACATTATATCTAATACGGACACACTGTGTCACAAAACCTATTCACCGTTTTGATATATAAACAAAAAAGCGAATTCGGTGAGTTTGAGACTATAACCCAAAAAATTGAATAGAAGCTCATTTCATAAAAGAAATCTCAAAATAAATGCAAACTTTTTTCGCCCACAATTGAAATGATATCAAAAAAGTCGATTTTCACTACAAAATTCCCTTGCAAGATGCATTGCTAAAGCATGCATGAGTTCAAACGCAGTAGTAGCATGAATCTTCCTTCTAGACATAATTTCAAACAAAAGGAATTTGTAATCAATTTAAGTATTCAAAGTAAAAAAAACACTTTGTATTATATCACTAGCAATAGTATGATGACTACTTAATTTAGTCGGGGTAGGAGATGCATTTGTGTACTAACATTTTTCATTTGCCTAGATCTTCAAATTACTCGAGTTATAGTGCTAATATACAAAGAGATAAATGTATAAGACCTTGTGAGGTTTAAAATGACCCCATTGTCTAAACAGCTGAATTTTCTCATTTGTTTACTCGAGAGCTCAAAAAGCATCAACTACTTTCTTTTTCACTTTTTTGACATAAAGTAGTAAAACATTGTGTTATTTGTGTTGAATGAATGTGAGTGTGGACTTTTGCAACTTTAACATAGGTACCGCTGTAATTCATGTGTAGACATGAAAAAGTTCAACTAGGTTTATATCTGTGAAAGCAGGCATCCTGAGGAATGTATTTAATATGTAAGAGTTTCTCATTTGGGAATATTATCAAACATTTTTGACGTGTATTTCTGGTATAGGAGAAAGTTCGTACACTACAATAGTATTTTTATGGGTAGGATATAATAAATTATTAATATTTCCCCAGAGTACGAGCACATATATAATGCGTGTGTGTTAATGATTTATATGTATAGTACTATGTAAGTCCTTAGACCTTGTTTGCATGCATGTACCTAAGCTGCCTTGTCTTATTTTTTAAGCAGCCACGGAAATAACAAATGAAATTTTCTGAATTAAATATTAAAAAGGCGAGTTATTTGTTTTGACTTTGCAGGAAATTACGATGTCCAAGGAATACTTTACACATGCATCTATTCGTGTCGTTTATGCTCAGAGCCTTCATGGCTTGGTTTAAACACTTGGCATTTATTGACGGAGTTGGACCTTCAAAATCCATTGTAGACGGAGTGTTTTCTCATGAAAAACCGGTAACAATAACTATGCACTTACATTTTTCGTTAAATGAAACGAACAAAAAAATATGAGTCTTACTTATTATGCCTAATGTAATATACCTAATGTAAATAGCAATGCTTTGTTAGACGAGAAAATAAATGGCACTTCGCTTACTGTCTGCAATTTCAGGATATTGGCGAATGACTGGAAAGCTTTCTTTTTCATCTTAATTTTGTCTGAACAATTTGTATACAGCTCTGCTTTTACTGAGTACAATACCAATGGAAGCTGCAACTCACAAAGTAGCAGCGAGTGAACAATAAGAATTAATATTCATAATGACAAATGTTCTATGAAATGGGTCTTTTGAAAAATTTACAGTAATCCAGCTTTGGCTTTTTCGCAAAAGTTGAGTTACTGTTTTTTATTTACCCGACCCTTGAACTATGATTAGAGTTTACTGGAAATGAAAAATTCCAGGAATTCGTCTTCATTTTAGAGTAAATTTTTATTTAGCCAGAAGGGGGGATATTATACACTTAATTAACTTGAGAGTAGATTTCCCATTCCATCTAAAGCTAACTTCAGTTTACATTCATTTCAGACTTACCTTCTATACATTTCATATGCATTTACTATTTAAGTAGATATTAGTATACTTGTGCTATATATCATACAAACAGTAATAACAATAGAGTGAAGTAGTTTAGTTTTATAGTTGTTCCTAGTGCTTGTATTAATATTGCCAATTTTTACTTTTTGTGTAGAACTGGGAGTGTAAAGTGGTGACGAGCCTGTGGCAGTATTTCATCGTTGCAAATTACACTTGGATTCTCATGGAAGGGCTTTATCTCCACAACTTGATTTTCCTGGCTCCATTCTCAGACTCTTCAGCTATTACATTATACGTTATTCTAGGATGGGGTAACTTGCTTTAAATTCTCTCTGACGATCTCACTTTCCTTCAAATGCTGCTACACATTTAATTTTATTATGTCATTTTCCTTTTCACTTCCAACTAACTACACAATGAGATTCTTTCTTTCACTCAAAAATGTATAACTCTCTTTCTACATTTTTCGGTCATTTGTAGGATTGAGGCAACATAATTCACAAGGGTTATAAAAAGATAGTAGCACGGACCCAACACAGTATGTATAATAGTATGCATCATTACTGCATATTCTTCCTTATGTTTTTCAAACCGTTAATCCGTATAATATTATGAATGCGGAGAGCACTGTGTCGCAATTTAATTTCGATTTATGACAACTGAAATGCATCATTAATGAAGTGAAGTAGCAATACAATAGGTACTTAGTTCATTCTAATGGAAATTGCGAGTTCGTAATTACAGCGTAGGAAGGGTTAACATAACAAGTATCACAAATTATTGTGAGTGTGGATATAGATAATGCACCTCTGAATAGGTACTAGCTACATATTTATAGGGAGACATAGTAAGTCGATGGAAGGTTCGAATGAGTGCGACCATTATTTTCACATAATTATATCCACGAATAAAATAATGCGTTTGTTACCGATACTGTTATAGATAGTCCAGACTCTAGACAAACACTTCAAAATCCTACAGCACACTGCAGAGCAATATTGGAATTTGCTACTTGCTACCATGTACAATTACAATTAGGTACTCTATAAGCAATTCTAATATTGTGTTAGCTACATTAATTAGTTTTCACTGTAAAATTCCATTTAAATGGCCAATGTGTAAATATACAGTGTGTAAATGCTGAAATTAATTGAAAAATAATATTAATCATAGCTAATGTTATATAATAGGTATACTACAATTAATGTATCAACATGTATTTCATTGATGATTTATTTTCTCAGGTTGCCCCTTACTAGTCGTCGGATCTTGGGTGACTGCCAGGGCAATTTATGATGACACACTATGCTGGACTACTCAATCCAATGAGAATCTGTTCTTGATCATTCGAATACCAATAATCATTTCCATAGTGGTAAGATTGTATCTGTTTCTATTTATAAATAATAGTAGAAAAAACTGGTCTACAAAACGGACAAATATGTTGAGTTGAACATTTCAAAGGGATTAACATGTTATTTATTATTACGGGTCTAACTTCCTTAATGTCAACTCGGCAAGCAATAGAAATGTAAGGGAATTGCAAAGAGCAAATACAATATTATCTAATACGATGTTCTACATTCTACATGATATTTCACGAGGTTGAATTTGATAAAACCACGATATTTATTTTATCGTGGTTTTATCATAAAAACAATATTTGTTCATAAAGGTACTTGTAGAAAGCACATTCTGCACCGACAACTCTGCTGCCTTCATTTCTTGTTAAAATATAGGGAAAAGTTTGGTATGCAATGCAATATACATTCAATGTTTAATGACAGTTACATAGTTGTAACACGTGAAAGCTAGCTTACTGCATTTTCATCTACATGGAAATGATTACTTTCTCTTTCCTCCTACATCATCCTCTTGCCTATTGTTCTTTGCTTGTCTGCAAATACGGCAACTGTCTCCCGGATACTACATTCTCAGTTTTGAGCTACTTCGGTAAATAAAACATAGTGCATGTCTGCACCTTGCCAAGTCTAGTACTTTGACCTGAACTTGGTTAAAGTTGTTGCTCAAAGCAACTTTATTTTATTCAAGAAAGAATCCTTCCTTAGGGAATCGAACATTTTTATCAATAGACGAAAGTGCGTAGTAGATGATAAATGTACAAAATTTTAAGAAGGTATAAAGTGCCTACACACAAGAAAGTCACAAAAATTGGTATCTGTCCAACCTTAGCTTTAGGCGTGTACAAGAATGTTGAGTATTGGGAACGGAAGGAAAATAAATACATGGTCAACTGAACATTCACAATAGAAAGAAACCAATCTATTATATGCGTTGAAAGTTCTCGTCACGATTTTATATCTTGGGTCAACATGAGTAAAAATTAGCCATTGTGCTTTTCTTTTCAAGCTTGTATTTTTTGACAAAGAATTAGAATCACAGAATATTTGCTCTTACGTACCTATTACCTATACAAAGCAAACAGGAAAAATATGATTTCGATTGAAACGAAGCCAAAAAGAAACGGAGGCTGTGTTAAGGGCACTGTAAGAAAAATAAAAACCAATACATCCGCATCCGCATCCTTAATATCAAATCAATCCTACGTATTGATGCCTATACTACTATATAGTTAAGTGAGTTCCATCACCAGAATAACCCAAACCATACAAGTCTTTCACACATTTTTTTTAGTTCGATGCACGTTTCAGATTTCGTTACTTGAATATTTTACATGTATTCTACTACTTGGGTTGAAACATTAAATATTTAAAGGTCATTCCCTTTGTACACATATGGCATACCAAAATCTTCTACCTAGCAATGCTACTCGTACTTCCCTTTTGTGGGTAAAATTCATTATGAATAAATACTTACAATTTGTTCAAAAGTCAAAAGTGAAGCTAAAATAAAATTCTGTTTATTCTGCAGTTGAATTTCATATTCTTCATGAACATTGTTCGGGTCCTTCTCTTGAAGTTGCAGTCCGCTGTCTCGTTTGAAACTCGAAAATACAGGTACAGGTATGTTGGAATCCTAGTTTTTGCTGTATTCTTTTTTTATTCATTGAGTTTGCTAAGGTGGCTGTATTCATTCGACTTTTTTACTTTCTCTAGAGCACAATATTATATGTCGTAATGTGTAGAGGTGTGTGTGTTCCATGCACTTATGAAACATGCATTCTTCGTTCAATTGCAGTTTTTCTTTAAAGCTAAGACTGTTTAATGTTTAGGTAGTCGGTCTTAGATGAACACTGCAATGTCGTTCTACATTAAATAATTGTTCATCTTGTAAAGTTTTCACTGCAATAATGCCTACTTTTCTATAGTAAAAACAAAATAATTCCCAATATGCAGGTCTATCTATTAACTATTGCACACAACAGAAATAATGTGTAGACGCTGAGTTTGATGTTACTCAGTTACCGAAACTATGTCTTCAATTGACCTTCAGATCTTCCTTTTGCTTTTACCTATTAGTTACCTACTTTTTTTAATTCAAATGAAAACACTTTAGGAAAAAAGAATTGTTTTTGTTAATTAGTAGTATGTAAATCCCTTACTTTATGTAAACAGTTCTGTAAGTACATAAATAATTTGTAGTTCTCCCCTGGATGGCCCTGGTTTGCTCATTCTTGAATAAAATTTGCATTACCAGTTCCTCATTAACGTTTACAAACGTAAACCCACGCAATTGAAAGTAATAATATAAAGGAAAAGTAACTTAATGTTGTTTTCGTAGTACAGATAATTAAATAACGACCAATCCCTTACAATAGCTATAAAACAAACCCAACTTACAAAGTAGTCCCTTCTGTACATCTTTTACAAAGTATGCAGGCTAGATAAAGGTACCTCTATTAGTATTTATATGTGATTGCATGCAACTGTGTTTTCTAGTTTTCTGTATTGTGCTAATGTTGTAGAAGTGTTTACTTTACTCTGTATTAAATGTATTCAAAAGTTAGTTTTAGCTTCGCTTTAGTAGGCTGGAAAATTAGTTCACATACGCTCTGTCTGCAGATAAACAAATTCCAGCGGTATAATTTTAGTACATCCTTGTAGTCAAAGTCATAGTTTCTAATTTGTATTGTACTGTGAGTATTTCTCCGTTCCTATCGGCAGGTTTTTGTCTTTCTTTTATACAAGAAGGTTCTGTCTGAACTTTCAAATTCATTTCTAATGACACTGCTAAATAGAAGAGTATTACTAAAAATGTTGAAAACAAACATTTCGCTGGTTGAATGGATTTTGAGTTGCAGAGAGAACTAAAGGATGTACATTAAAACAATCGCAGATGCAGAAACTTAGTGTAAAAGAGATCTAAAGGTTTCATTATGATATCAGAAGAAAACTAGCGTGCATGAATTCCTAATCCAAAAGAGGAAAACGCAGTAGCGTAGTTTTATAAGTGTCAAGCCACTCATAAAGGAAGTCTTCCTTTTCTTGTGGCAGGCAATGCTCTGACTCTGATCTGCAAGAATACGTTTAATATCGTTGTGACTGTGTTCTGTGTTTAGTAAATGGGCCAAGTCGACTTTAGTTTTGGTGCCGCTGTTCGGAGTGCACTACATGGTCTTTATCGGGATGTCCTACTACATGGGAGTGGATCCAGTCATTGAAGTCGTTTGGCTCTTCTGCGATCAGCTATTCGCATCTTTCCAGGTCAGATAATTAAATAATAATGAGACAATCTACAAATAAACTTCTGCTAGTTATAAAAACCTAAAAA
Source organism: Pogonognathellus longicornis (assembly GCA_034694085.1). Classification (NCBI taxonomy): domain Eukaryota; kingdom Metazoa; phylum Arthropoda; class Collembola; order Entomobryomorpha; family Tomoceridae; genus Pogonognathellus; species Pogonognathellus longicornis. The sequence goes on from JAQFYB010001692.1 coordinate 13,427, forward strand.
AGCAAAAAAAAATCCGTTTGTCATTTACAGCTTCAAAGCTAACTCGAAAAACTAAAACTTCTGTTACTTCTTGCTACTTACTATGAAGCTGTTGACAAAACACGATTACACTACATACAGAAAGTTAAATTGCATTATCAAATATAGTTGGTTTCAGCAATTATAATTGTTGTTAATATCTCTAACATGCACTTTAACATTTACTTTGCATATTATTTGCTTGATTCATTTTATTTTATTAATTGTAAGTAGTGGAAGCTACATTTTTAGAAATGGTTTGTCAGTTTCTGCCTGTCTGTTTGTCTGTGCACTTTCCCCAAAATGCGAATGGGCTATACACGTATCTGCTATCTACTACTTACTACACTATATTCATATATAACTATATGCCATAGTGTTAATAATCCATATACATATATCTACTACACACTAACGTCCCACCAAATGACCACAAATGTGTCACAAGTCACTAAAAATGGTCCAAAATGTGTTACAAGTAATAAAAATTGTCTTAAAAGTGTTGCAAGAAGTGTCTCAAGGCACCCCAACAACTGACGCTACTTGCTTACACTTGTTTTACTATAGTTTATTTATTTAATTTTTTCGGACCAGCAATCTCTAAAGTTCCCGTTCCAAACTTATGCCGATGAAGTATGGGTTGTAGATTATCGTTTGAATTACAAAATATAACCTATCAGTAGATAGATAGTTGTATTTAATTACTTAAATGATAAATTATCTTAATGTGCAGGCTCTATATTTATTGCTGCTTCCGTAAATGCGCAAATGTAATACCATATAACCTATGGCCATGCCGAAAAAAGTCTCTCTTCTAAATATAAGTATGAAAGGAGAAAAATCGTGAAAACACAAAATAACTGGAAAAGCGGTTTGTACAATATAGTATACGATATTAACTTTTCAAAATGCGATTAACTTTTGGCGTAATAAAGTTTGTTTCTGCAAATTAAAGCAAAATTAATGATACCGTTTATAAATTCGCAACATGCGATATGAAGTTTTTTCTTAATTACTTTTGTAGCCAAAGTGAATTTCCATGAATATGAAGGATCTCCAGGATCTGAAGACTTGAAAAGAGTGTGTTTTCAAGATTTAAACTTGTGAAAGTTTATAAACATTGTATGATTTACTGTGTCGTGTACTAACCACAGCATAGAAAGCTACTATTTTGCATCTCATTTTAGAATTAAAACAGAAAGTGAGAGCAATTTCCTTTTGAGTCAGAATTTGGGAAATAAACATAAAAACATATTTTTTCATGTAACATTACTGTAAATAATGCTTCCCGTGTCAAATACTTTGAAGTGAAGCCTCAGAGTAAGCAATTTGAGGTCATGTGTCTCGGAAAGTTCTATCTTTTTGATTTCCGCAAGGACAATATAATATGTGAGAATGTTGATAAGGAAGTGAAAAAGAATTTATTTCGTGGAAGCGCATGGAAGGAGTAGGAATATGAAGAGAAAATGAGATGTCAGAGTGCGAACAAAATATGAATTATCCGTGTTGTAGAATCCACGCGATAAAGGGACAACCAACTAAAGCCTCTTGCGTCTACAGATGAGATGGGAATTTGAAATTCGTATTATCAATGAGATATTTGCTCTGCGTGGTCTCGCAAGTCGCAGCACAAATGAAATTTGGATAAGCACAGAATCTAAAAATTCGGGGAAATGTACTATTGTGCTACTCTCGTTGCATAAGAAGGTCGAGGCAAACATACACAGCTTCATTCATTCCCCTAACAATAATAATAAGTTCAAATGCGATATGCTTTACACACAAATACTTGTAACTACCAAAAAACAAACACAGCTCATAGCGTGTGTTTCTCTGTGCACATTCCATTATTTCTGGTGTTAGTAGCCTGATTCCCACATTGTTATATCTTATATTATCATCAATATTTGAACAAACCATCAGCCTGTAAAAATGAAAGAAATATATAATGAGAATAATGACTATGTAATGTAACATTGTGGGATTGGTGTGGGGTGAATAAAAAGCATGCAATATGTAATAGGAATGCATATACAAGTATAAGAGTGATAGTAGATGTCATAATGTATGAAATGATTATTTTCAGGGATTTTTTGTATCAATTCTCTACTGTCTTCTGAATGGCGAAGTTCGATCCGAACTTGGTAAAAAGTGGAACAACTGGAGATCGGAAACTGATGCGAAGAACATATGGGTTCCACTCAATCAAATCTCTTCAAAATTTTATCACAGGTTAATCCTTGTCATTCTATTCAAACACTATTTTCACGTCCTAGTCCTACGATATTATTCCTTTGTGCTACATGACAACTTCTTATATTATGCACTCGTGAGACTCCCGGGACGTCTTTTGACTATATTATGCAGATAATGCCTCATTCATGTGTAAACTATATGTTAGGAATATATTATCGTATATTTTATATATTTATGCTTATACATACATAGTATACATAGGCAGGCCATTTATGAGTGTATAGATACACACACTTGATCATTATAAAATAAAGGTCATCGAATATCGTGTGAAATCAGTTTTTAATAATAATGAGATAAAATACTACGATTCAGTAAACATTCCTGTTTCCATTTTATATAAGGTTGATCAATTTAAAGTTAATGAAAGAACACACACATTTGTAGACCAATTTAAAACGTTTACATTTCTAAAAGTGTCCTTGCGAAAGAGAAAAAATTCTAAGTCAAGAGCTGAAACAAACACAAAGTTGGTATAGACAATAAATACTTTTTTGTTTTTTATCTTTTGCATTTAAATAACTTCCTATATAACACGACTTTCTCCAAGAAACTTATCATTTTAGTAAGTGTACAATAATACATTCGTTATACCTAGTATTTTAACAACGAGTATATATTATAAAGAAACTATCTTAAGTAGCGAACTAAATTATGTCACTTGTCAACTCGACATATTTTCTAATGCATGTAGGTACCTATATCTTTCACATTATTGAAATGCTGCCATTTCGAGTTAGTTGGGCAAAACATAAAATAGAATGCAACATGTCTTATACTTATACATTTTATGAAGAACTATGGGTGGTTGTTCATCTCATCTTGAGATTTAATAGCTGCATCTTTGAATCTTTGGATATAATTCTTGAGATTCAGAACGCGTGTTAAATATCCTTAGACTCAAAGCACTCTATCTTATCTTTTATCAAAATAAGTTGACTTCTGAGAGATACTTGACACACGAAGGCAGCCTAAAAATCTTTCGTCCCAATGAAATAATGTATCTGTGTCACATTGTCACACCACGACGGCTACCCTGTCACTGAACACAAAGGGAATAGGTAATACCATTCATAATTCAAAGCTGTTTTTGCTGTGTACTTCCCAATTTATTTATTACAGACTCATTCAGCTATTCACTCTCATTTATGCGATGCATGGGAATGGGAGAAGATAAATGTTATTTGCCTGTCATATTGATTTACACTACACGCACTATCCAGTCAGAGGTCATATCAGCCACCCCATTAAATATTTTTAACCTTTGCACTGCACTGCATCTAGAGAATCTAGACATATTATTGCGTTTCGTAGCTTACAAAAGGATTTGCATGTTGACACAACTGCTGTGCAAATACACGATGAGTGATACGATATTTGCAGTGTTACTACTAAACCACAAACTTTGCCATCAGTGCAGTTCTATCTAATATTCTCTAACTGACACAAATACATATTATTAAAATTTTACTAGTTTTCATTCAACAAGATAGTAGCTCGTGATTGAAGGGTACAAAAACGAATTTACAATAAATGAATGATTTTGGTGGGAATTGGTATGGACCAAGGTGCTTAAATATTTCCAGTACCGTAACGTCCATAAGGGGCGGTGAGGAACGTCCTCACGAACGGGACATAAACGACCGGGATCATTGGCATGCATGTTCCAGAAAATATTGATTCAATCATCATCAAATTTTAGTCGCATAAATTGATTAGTGAAGCACCTATTCTCATGTGTATGTGTGTCTGTGCACACATTATTTTACCAAACAAGTGCAAAAAATATAAAAAAATTTGCGCTAAGCGCGAATTTGGTGCGTTTGAGATGGATTTCGGTCTAAAACAAGTCAAATTTTTCGACCTTCGCGCGATAATAGAGACTTTCCTGCACTATGTTGATATTTTGACTCTCCCGAAATGGAATCCTAAATACGGCCTTGGAAGTAGTACCTTCTGTTCCTCATGGCCGGGACAGGCTTCTTACGACACTGAAGATTTCTCAACCCTTAAAGTCTTTTAAGCACCTTGGTATTGACATAAAATTATGATAGCAACAAACAATTCAACAAATACAAATTGTACATATAGTACATACATGAAAAATAATTTTGGTCATTTACCGTAGGGAGCACTAGTATAAAATTTCACGTAAGCTGAGCCAGTAAACATTATTGTGTAACTTTTGTTACGGTATATCTGTAGTGTGCGTATTAGCACATTGTTATCTTTGCGAAAGATATTTGCAGATATAATTACCTTAAAATTGGTAGGTGTACGGAAGTAAGACACGTTATTTCTTTAACTTGTTACATTGCTGAACAATGTGTATTGCAATTTGCATCACTGGAATCACAAAATCTTCCAGTGATCCAAAATTCCATATTTTTTGAGGCTGTCTGTGATGCCAACTTCCAATGTTTGTGATGCCAATGAGCCAACTTCCAATACATCTGTGTAGACCCCTTTGAATTATAATTAAATACTTTTCATCAAAGAGGGATTTGGATTTGTAGTCGGGTTTGTGTAATGCCTGTTATTGATCTCTATTACTTCTGCTAACAATAATATTAAACATCGTGGTTGGAGAATACACTGAAGAAAATTACTATTAGTTATATTGAATCAATATTATTGATGTAAGCACTACATGAAGCCAGTGAGATTGATGTCCCTTTCATAAAAGACTTGAGAAGTTCGAAAAGAGTACAGCAAATGGAACTTTTAGTGATTTCTACAGTAGATTTGGATTGAACTTTTCCAACCACGCATCATCATGTGGAATTAATGCGTAAATACTGAATACACTATTCGTTACTGTTGAGGTAGGTAGGCTATATATACAACGAGACAACATGTAAAATGGATATAATATTACTTATTGCAAAAGGAGTCTTTTTGGCAAAACAGCTTCTTACATAGATGATTTGATTGTCTGCAAGACATATGTTTGGATAGTTTGTTATAGTATAGTAACTGATGAAAGAACCAAGCTGCTTTCCTTTCGTTTCTTTGACAGATGGAAAATTGAAAAAGACATCTCGTTTTGTTGTAGAACACACGTTTGCAAAAAAGTATATTGAATACGTTTTGTCATGAAAATCTCATCCTTTCAACTGGTTCAAAAAGTGAAAGAACTACTGCGTTGCGAAATAAAATAAGTCTTTCTGACTTTTTGCAAGATACGATAATCAGTAGACGACATGAAAACTTTTACTGCATTGCTTTTCACATCGTTATGTATTAACAGGCAAAAAGCTTTTTCCTCACTGTAATATATTCCTTATCAAATTAAGTAAGTCACTCACGACGACTACTGCTATACGGTTTGCCTGTTTGTTGATGTATCATATAAAAGTTCCTGCGTGCCTTCTTCTAAAGAATAAAAATTTAATAATAATGCCATGATTGTCGTGAGACACTTTGTCTCGTTACTCATATTTCTTCTGTATTCTGTATTTAATAATAGAAAATTCTAGGCAAATTCTCATACATTTTCGCTTAAAAAAATAAATGCCAACAACAAGTCCACGTATTATTTACAAGTGGTAATGTGAGTTCGTACATATTTAATGTAGTCGTGTGAAGTTGTGAATAGGGTGTTTTCTTATTTATATAATGATTTATTTTAAAAGCTCAGCATTTGCTTTGTTGGACTATTCTTCATGTCACACATACAGGAGACAGACATGTAACACTTTGTTCCATTAAGTTTTCTCTTTGGTTTCCATGTGTAAAGTTCTCATTTATAGTTATCAGGGGAAATAATATAAACACAGAATTGAGTATTTCACCTTGCTACAGTACAGATATATTATAGCAAATAACAATTGCATAAGTCTACAGTGGTACTCCAGTAGGAAGAAATAAATGTGTTTCCTACAAGATTTGTAAAAGCCAAGGGAAGATCGAATCTGTGGAACCCAAAATGAATTTCACAAATAGTACTAATGTAAAAGTATAAAGTACAAACACACATCAAGAACCACCATCCTGTATCCTTCCTTCCTACTCTTAAAGACTAAGACTGTGTAGCGTAGGTATTTTTTAACTGACAATGAGTTAAGAAAGGCATTAATATGTTTCTTGTTTTTGTTTGTCCTTTGTTTTTTCTACGACACTGCCTATATACGGCTGCTGTCTCAAATCCCAGTAAAGAGAAAAGAAATAAAAAATCAACGAGATTGTTTTTCCGTTCGATATAATTCCCTGGTAGTGTGTTTTCCGTGGTAAACTCCGAACAGAAGTCCGTTGTTCGTCAGACTTGATACATATGTACACAAGGGATGTGGGTAAATAAATCGAAGGAGAAAACAAAGCAAAGAAAAACATCTTGTGAGAAAGCAGTAACTGTTAAATGTTGTTTATACGTGAAGGGATTTGAGTGTAGGATGCTCTAACAAAAGTTTCATGGCTATTTGTCAGGGATTCATACACTAAAAACATTGCGTATACTCAGGAGATGGACTTGCGTAATCAATTTGCTTCAGTATATCCATTTTATATACATTAATAATTTGTGGAAGATTTACTATGTATGTCATCATCAGTTCTAGCAGGAAAGTTAGAGAAATTGGAGAAAAATAATATTTAGGTAGGGACCTATTATTAAAAGAGATGCCTATATACCTGTATCTTGCACCTTTATGTGTATTAGTATAAAGTATGCATTTGTATTCATTTGATTAGTAAAGAGAAATATTTTTCTTTGCAGATCAACCCATGAAGAAATATTGACAAATGGGCTAAGCTTAGCACCAGGAAACACAATCAACGGAAACGGTAATGGACACAGTAGTTTGAACTCGATGAATTTTTCCAGTTGTCGCGGAGCACTGAATAATAAGTCCAAGTCTAAATATTCGACGAACGGGAGTCCTAGTGCCCTTGGTATATCTTGTGGATCTAGAAGTCTCGGAGGCTCCAATCAAGAGTTGACAGAAACTCAAAACTTGACTCACGAAATAAGCGGAGGTTTGGACGAAGTTCTTTTATCTTCTCCCAGTCCGGCATCTAGTCACAAATTGATGACTGCTAGTAATACAACAATTACTTATGCTTCATAGTGATAAGGATACAAATATTTATACTGAAGGTATAAACATATATTTAAACATAATGCTCGCTTTGAGGAAAAAGCTATGTACACAATCGCCACACACGGGAAGAAAATGGCAATTATCTCTCAGTCTAAATCTCAAACGAAACGATCTTTATTGACTCAAAGTAAGAAGACAGAAAGGAAGGTAAACGAATTAAAGGATTCTCAGAGCTGAGCTTAAGCTGCAGATTGTGTACTTTCCACTAAAGCGTTTACACAAAGCTCTTTGATCAATTACAATCTATAATTATGGGGGTTCTTCTGTCGGTTAGTTGTAAGAAAACAACCAGCATCTTGGCCTATGTGTTATAAGTGGATCAATGTAGTATGATTTAATGGAATTGTCACATGAAAACAGAGCCGGTACAACAATAAACGTCAACTCAAATAAGTCAAGGTTTGTTTGGTTTTGCACTGTGTGTCCTATATTTTATACAAACTCTCCAACTATTAGTTTCACTGTAGCTTGACGAATATGATTATTCTGTGGGAATCACATAAATATGTACAATGTGTATACGTATATTCGAATTTATCTTTTAAAATGCAAAAAATTGCTAATACGACTCAAATGACGTCTACTATCTAGTTGTGTTGTGATGTTTAATGTTGTAGAATTCATTTCTAAAAATTGAAATCTCTAGACAAGTCGATAATATAACGCACCTTACTACTATAAAGTATATATGTAGTGTGTGAATTTTCTATATGTGTAATAAACTTTTGGAAGCAGACTGCAAACTCTTAACAATATTTTTGTGCATTACTGTAAAAGAAATTATAATGTTAATAACTCTTCTAACAGTAAGTAAAAGAGACTAAATACGAGAGGCAGCTGAAGAATAGTGTGTATGAATCTACATATTACACACGTTATTATAAATAAATTATTACTACGAATATTTAACTTCCATTGCAATATGATAATTTATGTATTATTTTTAATATTCAATCCCATATTGTAGATATAAATGTAAATGTACGTCTTAAAATCTTATACCATGATTAACTGTTAATTGTATCTTGTTGTATCCATAATTTCATGAATAATATATTAACTTTGCAGAGGGGTTCTTTGTATCGAAGAAAGGTGATCTGATCACAGACAGACAGATCATTTAAGTGTCAGGATTGAATGACTGACTTTGTATACATAAATGATGTTATAAGTTAAATTAATGTCTCACCATGACATAATACATATAATGCACGTACAGTTCCCTCACATAATTACTATAAAACACAGCCAAGAATCACAATTTCCCAACCATTCGTTTGTGAGACGCACCTAATATAAATACAAGTGATGTACAAAACACAAAGATACATAGACAATGAAATGGCATAGAAATTATGTGTGAGTTGTGTTTAAGCGAAACGAGATGCGGATTTTAAATTAATTGACGAAGTAAAGAATTAAAACATTCATCCATCACATTACGTTACCTTTGCTTGTCTGACTAAAGATATAGTCATAAAATAGTTAGGTAAGACTTATTTTAACATTGGTACTCGTACTCGTCACTCATAATACTATATTGTGTATAAAGTCTGAAACTGTATTCCAAAAAGAGTATTCGTAATTGTAATTTGCATGTATTTCATTAATACAAAATACTTGCTATTACTTACCTTATAATCATAAGGTGAATAGGTACGTTATAAATAATCATACTTGCTAAGTATCCTCGGTGATTTAACGTTGATATGATTGAGGAACTTTGAATTGAACTATGCATTGTTTAGTCAGAATTTGATGCATGCTAGCAGCTTTAGTTTAGATATAATTTAAAATGACTAAATACAACTAGGTAGTTAAGAAAGTAAGAATACAAAATATACACAGCCCTTTTATCTGTAATTTTATGGAGTATAAGTGTTAAATATGTAAACTATTTTAGCTCACGAAGCTTCTGCTACTCAAATATATTAACGTTGTTTAAATTAGAAGTAGCATAGATTATGTCATGTTAGTAGATCTGCAATTTAGGGAAGGAATTGCTTATCTCAATTCACATCATTAGTGAATTACATCCTTTGATTACACCGAAGGATATTTCTCATTAGTTGACTTTTGTCTCATTTTGTTAGATCGTCAAGCTTTAGTGATTAAATACACCCAATGTACAATAAAATTACAATATGAACTGGACATTTTATTATTAAATTGGATAACATGTAGTCTCAAGCTCTCAAGTCTACTTTTCAAGCTCACTTCTTTATGCTTTTCATAGTAGTAGAGTACCTTGAAGTTCAAAAGACTGTTAAGGTGGACTTTTGTGTGAAAATGGCAGAGCAGTTACTGTATAGGATAATGTTTATGACCACACTCCATAGACACTCATTTAGGAAGAATTGGTATTTATTTCATTAGTTAACAACTACTTGGTTTTGATAACTTTTACATAGCCATGAGGCGACTAGTAAATAGTTAGTTGGTTCTCCACAGATCAACAGTCTGCAATTTTAGCTTAAAGAGTTGGGTGCATGTGTTATAAAGTACATAAATAATATTATATTATTATAACTCGATGTATTAAATGATTTAGAATATTTCTACTTCATAGAACATAGCAGTCTCTGTGTGTACGAAATTGATGTGTTTTAGACCGTAAAACAAAATTAATGATACATGTACAACTGTCTATCTGGCATACAATATTGTTAATTAATGTCAAAAATCTTGAAACAAAATTGATATTATATGTCTGTACAAATAATGCACACATCAATTTCCCTCTTTGGCAAAAAATAATTGTCTGATTGCATTAATTAACGACACAGTTAATGTTATTCAAGTACCTTGTCAATGTACCTTACCTATATACTTACACCACATTACGGAAATTTATTACCAATCGCATATAAAACAAAAAAACAACGTATTTAGCTGTTGCATTTGAATTGTATTGCATTATTACATGATTGTACAGATATTCATTTTGTTGAATAATACTAATATTTTTGTTGTAGTATTTAGATTCATTATTTAAATCATAGGTATTTTTATGTGAGTTCTGATTAAAACTAAAGAGATGTGACTTTTGTATAATCTTCAACAATAATGTTTTCTAGATAAATTTTAAATGTGAATTGCAAATAAAATATACTCCCTTAGCACTTAGTCACTCTCGTAAATTGTATTGTGGTAACTGCATTAAATACCTATTGTATTTTGTGATGTTGTTCTTGTGTCATAATGTGCAGCTACGTATTATTCTATTGCTTGCGTGTACAATGGACCCAATATTTGATATTAAAATAAAGATACGTCAAAATGAACTATTCTGCGACTCTGTCTCATTGAAAAACGTGCAGCTAATTCGTGCAAAAACGTGCAAAATTCAACTTTGCATTTTAACTTACATAAAGAGAAATTCATTTAAATGACCTCTGCATATTAGAAGTATTTAGCTTGAGAATGTTTGGCTGCACCTAAGCAGAGAAATAAAGTTTGTAACAGTAGGTAATAAATAGCATGAATAAGTTTGCAATTACCAAACGGGATAACGTAACAGGGTGATCTAAGATCAGTACCTAAATATAGCATATCTCTCAGCTCTGCCCTGCCTAACACCTAAATGAAGTAAAGACTGTTCTGCTGCGGTATATGCATCTATTCACTACGCTATAGATTAAATTCCTTAAGATAAGAAGGAAAGTCAGCTATGCGCTTGTGCTCTGAAATCTCATACGGGATTTTAAAGTGGGAATATTGCACATCTCGACTGTTAAAGGTCCAATTTTAGCACATCTTCTGTGAGAACACTTCAACTTGGTTATAATTAAAGGTATGTAGGTAATGTAAATTACTTTAAGAACTTTTGACATTACAAATTTTTGTACCAACTTTGTTATATTATTTGATTTCAGCGAGAAATGGCATTATTTTTAACACCGAAGTTCTCCAAAGCAGCATTGCTGTTTTCAAGTGGAACCTTAGCTGGTTTCTATTTATCTGAGCAAATAACCGCTACAATAATTCAGAGTTCTTTAAGTCCCTTAGATACATGGAAAATATATCAGAAGAAGACTTCATTACTATCAAAGTCCACTGTCTTCATTTCTGCAGCTGCCAGCGTCAACTGCTTTCTCTTGGAGAAAATGAAAGATCTGCGATTTGCTGCCTGTGGAGCATTAAGTGTAGCTCTCATTTTGTGGAACTTAAAATTTTCCAGACCTATTCGCAAAAGGCTGTTGGTTATGGAGGAGAATTCTGACAAAGCTAAAAGAATTATAGACAATTGGAGACAGGTGGAAATGGGGAGTGTCGTTTTGGGGATCACTTCCTTTTGTTTCTGTCTATACACAGTAGTGTGGAAGAAACATTGTTGGAAACTCAATTAATGTAATATAACTATGACTTAATTTTTCCACTACAATAATTAAATGTTACTAGTACTATGCTATATGTTTGTAAGTGTTGATTTGATTGTTCCTCATTAAAAACTACAATGAAGGCTCATAAATGAAATAACTTTGAGAAACTCGAGCATAAATATTTCTTTCAATAGCATCTATTCATGCATGATTAGTATCTTCAAAAGAATACAATAGTACTTATTGAAAATAATTGAATTTGAGAAATGTACTTGTATGTAATAAATGTTTTCTTGAAATCATACAATTAACTTCTATGTACATTCTAGTATTTTTATTGTATAACGAATCAATTGCAGTAATGATAGGTCAAGATTATAGATATACATAGTTTTACCCGAAGTCAAATCTATAAGTCAAAAATTACATAATTATTGTATACCCCTTCGAAGCAATCGAAAAGGTTAAGGTTAATCTCTGTAATGGACATGTGTACTAATTGTTAGCAAGTTGCAAAAAATCACAAAAAATTAAGAGTTTGGTAAAGTTCACTGGTTTGTATTCCCTGTATAATTTAAAGCTGGTATTGTTGACTGAAATTTTAATGGAATGAAAATGGAATCTAATATGTAAATATAATAATTTATGGATTATCTGTAGCTATAAATATATCGTACATTTCTTAATTGCGATTAAAGGTATATCTACGGTAAAGCATCAAAGTCTATATCAGGTTCCTCACAATTGGCACATCGACTAAAAAACTGTCCAGTTTCCACTTGTTCATTGAAGAATCCACAATTTTTCAAGTAGAAATCTTTTTTGCCCACACCTCCTGCAAAGTCCAATCGGTTTTTCTTTGATGTAGCATCACCTGTAAATTGTGCAGTAATGATTTCATGCCAGTGTCCTTCTGTGTCATTGACCCATTGATTGCCATAAAAAGCTTTTCGAACAATATGCCCTGTTTCAGGTAAGAAGTTTTCGGAAAACGAGTAGATGCTGCGTAGATGCACACATTCCTTTGGACGGATGAATGAAGCGATGAAAATCCATTTATTTTCCTCCGGAGTCCAAAACCAAGCGGAAAACTGAGAATTTAGTTCGTCTTCATCTGCATCAATAGAATTCGACATCAAAGGTTCCCCACGTACAAGAAATTTGTATGTTGAATCCGCTTTCCAATTATATCTCAAATATGATTGTCCTCCCGAGCCCTCATTTCCGAATTCTCCGACATAAACATTTTCTCCCTTCCGAACCAACTGAACTCTCCAATCCTCTGGGATTTCCGCTGGATCGTCTGTTTGGTATGGGGACCATATAGAAAACAGCACTCTTCTTTCATTTACACTGTTGACTTGAATACCGAAATAGCCACCATGAAATCCAGCTGCACAAAAATAAGCTCCAAGAACATCTTGACCTTTCGGAACAGTGATCTCGTTATAAAAATACGTTATATTTTTGTCGCAAGGTAAAGTATACTTCAAATGGACCGAAGGACCTCTTCGTCCAAAATAAAAATCGTCCGCCACACAACGAATCTCATTCTGACAAAAAACCACGAGCGAAGAGACATCGGCGAAATAGTCTCCAGATCTTTTCACACCTTGTAATTCAATGTGTACGTAGCCTTTTTTGTCCACCTGGAACTTCCCCGCAGGAATGATGTGATACTCAACGCCTTTAATGTCTAAGTGATGTTCTTGTCTTGGGTTTTGAGCTACATCTTTAAGAGATAGTTTGATACGACTTTTAGCATGATCTGGGACTTTGAGACGCAAACCCAGATTAATTTCTCCAGGAGTGGTTACGTAAAAATAGACGCTGCAGGTTGTTCTTTCCGATACCCAGTTTCCCAAGCCGTGTTCAGTTACAACTTCAGTGTGAGTTTGGTTATCGTGCCAACGTGTTACAAACGCGTTTCCAGCTAAAGGCACTATCCATGAATTCGCCATGTCTCCAACCTGTCAAAATGAAATAAGTATTCTGTTCAATAACTTTTAATGCTTTGAATTCTGTTTAAATCGATTTGCTCTATTTATATTCCTCTGTACTTATAATGAGGTCAAATCATGTATATTTATAAGTGATTCAACAGAGGCAACAGCCAATCTATCTATCAGTATTAATTACGTTTCTACGTGACCTCTACGTGCTTTAAAACTATGAGCTTTATTTGTAAAACTGTTGCGTTGCAAACTGTGCAAACGAAAATAAACTGTATTAAAACAGGTGTAAGTAAGTAGCGTCAATTGTTAGGGTGCTTGGAACAATTTTTGGGGTATCTGGAGACACTTTTTTGGCAATTTTTGATGACTTGTAACACATTTGGGACTATTTTTATTGACTTGTGACACATTTCTGACCATTTGGGGGATGTTGGGTTGTGGCAGTCATGTATATAATATAGTGTAGTAGGTATGTATATGGCATAGTGCTATATCCATATAGTGTTAATAGTGTAGTAGATAAGTGTATATTCCATTCTGGGAAAAGTGCACAAACAGGCAGACAGGCAGACAGACAACTTGACAGACCATTCTATAAAGTAGCTTCCGCTACTTAATAATGGTATTATTTCATATTTTATAACATATAAAGCATTTTAGACGCATTCATATTATATGTGCGTTAAAAAAATATGTACCTACATACATCATATCATAAGCTCATTACAAATATAAACATATTATGATAAAACCCAAGCTCATAAATATGACGAGATAAAAATTTGGCATACGTGACATACCTGATGAGAATGAGAATCGCATGGTGTTGCGTTTCGGTTTCCCATTCTGGACTGCTTTCTGTCTTGTGGATGACTAATTGTCAATTAATTGATTGCAAATTATGGAATTGTAATTTGTAATATTGAGTGAGTCGGAGTATGTTTTCCAGTATTCCTCTATCCTCGATTTATACGATAACTTTACTGCGTAGTATACTTTTTGTATATATATAAACAATAGAAATGCCGAAACATAAATTGTTTCGAAAAACAAACTCTAGTTTATAATCACGTTAGCGTTATACACGTACAGTTACTATTGAGTTTAATTTGTGCATGAATCATGAGTATATAGAAAAACATTTTGTTTCAGTATTACTAATGTATTATGTATTAACCTATATAAATAGATCTGTGCTGATCTAGTTTTGAAGATCAGTGTCAACACAATATAGTTCAGTCTTGTTTAAATACAAATTGATATTCACAACATGCCGTATTTCTACTAATTACAAACAAATATTTGCCAGAATTTGCTAATCTTACATAGAATGCTTTTTAGAAGCTCTAAAATGATGGCACATATTTGAAATAAATATTTAACTCTACTACGATACACAAGAGTTATTTTTAATTAAAAGACTAATTTAATTCTTTAACCTAACTTAACTGAAAGCTCTAAACCTAATAATATTGTATCACAGGTTATTTAATCTATCCGCCAGTCTTGATAATGAATTAACCTGTCTGCACAAACACAACAGTTTCATTTCTCAAGATCTTTTGCGTCTTGTCATATATAAGAACATAAATCTCTGTAACATTGCACACGGAACATGCTACTCGGAAGTGTCTGCAGTGTGTGTTCTTATTCATATATCTTGTAGTTACATAAAAATGTATGTCCACAACAGAAAAGTATTTGTTTTCATTTCAAGTATCCGTATTTGCAAAAACAAATAAAAACAAAACAATGACAAAGAACTAAATATTTTACCCCTTTGTATATTTAGGACATAATTTTATTTTCAAAGCTATAAGAAAAGTACAAACATGTAGGAAAATAACTTAGGGATTGCTGTATACTGTATACTTACTACAGTCAAATTCAGCTATCATACCGATTTCCTAATTTTTACCAAGAATACACAAGGACAACAGGCAGGGGGAAAATCTTAGTTCTGGACATGAATAAAACAAAAAGCAGTCGAAGAAACTTTTTGCTAGCATTTGAAATTATCAGCAGCTCAGCTTCCTTTGTAAATGTGTTGTCCATGATATTTATTTTCGTTTTGGAAAACATTTTTAAAACGCTGTAATATTTTATTTTCATGTAAATTGTCCATAACGATATTTGCATTATTATTAATATTATCTTTCTTACAAACTCAAGCTTTTTTATTAGTTTCATTATCTATAACAAGTGCTTGTGTATAATAGTATAAAATGCATTTATTTGTATCATACTCATGCATAGAAATTTTTCCTATTATTATTGATCATACTGATTCACAATAGGTATATTATTGTTTACTATGTAGGTGAGTTGGAGTTATATGAGGACTTGTATGGATAAACAATGTATCTTCTTTGAAAGGTTTATAAAACAACGTGTCTATAGAGACAAAAAATGTTGTCATCAAATATCACCCAATTTTGTTTCAGGGTGATGCAAAATAGTTAATCCTTTTTTTATTAACTTCTACCAATAATCTATTACTCGCTTTAGTGTTAGTAAAGCTATTAATTGTTATTGGGTATTATATGATTATTTGTAACATTATAATGTAACATAGTAGATTATCATTGACGACCTATTCGTACTCATTTAAAAACTAACGGCATGCTAATCTATGGACCTGTTTGACTGAAGACCGGGTATTTTTAGGTGGTCCAGACAGTGCCGTAGCGTAAATTTCGAGGCCATGGTGCAGGGCCGTACTCTCTCGGAGGTGAAACGTTACAAAACCTCAGAGTAAATCCAGTTTATAATATTGTCTTTTTCAAAATGAGCATTATTGAGAAAACGAAAAAAACTAATTTGGGTTGAAATAATCTAACGTGCATGGAATTCTTGCGCGGTTCGAAAAGTTTCTTGATTTTTTGAACGGTTATGGCAAAATAAACTCATTTTGGAAGGAGGAAGAGAAAAACATACCCTTGCGCTTTGTACTTGGGTACTGTAATCTTGTCTTGTAATTATCAACGCAAGCAATACCTCATGAAAAGCAAATGTGTAGTAAAGTTTGTAAAAATGTATTTCACACTGACGGAGTAACAAAAGAGTTGGAACACCTAGTCACAGCAAAAGCAAAACAGTTGAGTATCTTGGTTAGTAAAATATTTCTCAATGATGAAATGGCATAGAAGTTGAAAACCAAGGTCATATTATAGAGAAATCGATTTTCGGGGAGTGCGAGAACCACAATCATGTTTGCAAAACCGCTTAACAATTTGGGTCAATTTAAGCAAAACTCTTTAAAAG
>JAQFYB010001693.1:0-30332 GCA_034694085.1 Pogonognathellus longicornis
GAGTGATGGCCTTTTATAGGGAACCAACTTGAAACGGATGTACTTTGAAATGTCTACACAACATCAACCAGTTTCTGCGGTTAAAGTTCCATAACAAAATTATAGCAATTGCAAGATGCGAAAACCACAATTTTGTTTGCACCAGACAAATTACATATCACAATAAAATCATCGTTGTAAGCCATCAATCTGCTTAACTGCGATTTAGAGCATTAATAATTATAGATAGGTATATTTTACTTTACATGCACGTAGACTAAATGTAAGTTTACAGAATCACTCAATATAAGTAAATCTCCCGTTATTAAGGGTTTTAAAAGTATCGTGTATTTACATGGAATTTCAATTAGTTTAGAAAAAAACCGAAAATAAACAAGACAAAGCAGATAACGCATTATAGAAATTACATGAACTCACATGAGTGTGTCCGTGTGTATGTGAATGCCCTATAAATACATAAATTTAATACATTAAAATCTATTTCGATTTTCGTGTACTAACTGAAAAAGTTAACTAGGTATGGTCATAAATAGTAAAATGATTGTCAATTAATGCTAAAGTACCTGTCTTATGAATTATGAATTTATTATGGTGTTGTGTTGTGAATTGTGCTGTCATTCTATATTAAAGAGGTCACTATTTCTATTCCGTCACCCTTTACCCCGTAGATTTATGATTTATTAGTATTTTTCTATGTATTACGATGATTAATAGTCGCAACAAGGTGATTGAAAATAGGCAAATTGCACTTACACTGCAATGCGGATGCAACATATTATGACGTTTTGGAATAGTTATAAAGTTATAATTGCCACAAATGAAAATGATACTACACAAACTACACCTGTATACCTACTGATTGGTTTAGGATCCGTCTCCGTCGATACATCTGGGATTTTATTACACCAGGAGATTTACAAAGAGGTCAACCACAACATACTTAGATTTATATCAACATAAAAATGATCCACTTCAGGATCTGTGAGTTACACTACATACAGGTACCTACTTAATGTTGCATTTTTGTTGCGTATTTTTATTCACTGACTTCGAGTACCAGTTGCTACATGTGCATTTCCATGAAATTGGTGGATCGCATTAGGCAGTATTGATTGGTAAATGATGTACGTGGTAACGCAGTACATTGGCAGGGCACTTGTACATTGGTAGATTGGTACATGTTACATGGGGTAACGTAGGACAATTCATGCGACAAATGTGAAATGTCTTCCGTCTTGTTTATAGGGTAAAGGTAAATTAAAAATTATACTAATTATACTAATAAGAGAATTTACAAAAAATTAAGATTATCTTAGTCTAATTGAACTTGAAATCAAAATGAAGTATGAAACTAAATGGTTACATTTAGTATTATAAAAGAAGTGCATGATAAGTCTTATCAAATATACCATTCGTTTCAATGCACGATGCTTTACTACAATTTTGTCATTTCGTCATTTTTGCTATAAACTTGTTTCTGATATTATGATAATGATGCGATTGATATAACATATCATACAACATTGCAAATGAACTTTGGTCTAACCTCGCTGGCTGTAGTATGTTATGCTTATACATTATGCTATATTATGTAATGTAGGTATAAATTACCTATGTACAATACAGGCTTCAATAATTTTTTGAAGTGTCATACATTACTTTATCTCATCGGAAAATATTCATTCTGATCGTGTCATTCAATCTTTGCGTTTCACAATCCGTGAATGCAATAATTAATTTATGCAACACAATCCGTAAAGATGCTGTGTTGTTCGTGTTTCTTAAGTTGGGTGGTTGCAGTGGCTGTCATTACAGCGTCATTTTTCTTCTTCTCTAAAAATGATCCACAAAAGATAGCAGGAGTATATTGTCAGCCAGGAAAGTTTTACTGGCTGAAAGTAGTTGCATTCTATCTTCTCATCAAAATCCGCAAAGTAAGCTTGTTTACACAAGACTAATTAATTTTATTGTTTTGATAAATAGCAAGTTATGTATTAATGTGTTCAAAATATTGTTATTTATGAATTAAATTGTAAATATCCATGAGATGAGACTGTCAGTAAAGTCAGTAATGTTGTATATTATGTAACAAAATATTGTAATTCGCATTTTGAAGTGGAAGGACTCCAGAGATGCAAAAAAACAGAAGGATGATGACCACACTAATGAGGAAAAGTACAAAGCTGGATATGGAAGCAAGTCGAAGTCTTCCCCAGAAGAAATGGACAAAGTGCAAAAGCTCTCCGATCATTTCCAAGCTATTGATGCGATTTACTTTAATGGAGCTAATAAGAATGGATACAGCATCATTACAGGTTTTACTAATGATTTTCACTGGAATTATATATACATGTCCCTCTTTATAACTTTCATTCTTTTTCCTCAATTTAGGAACGGCTCGTAGACCACATGGGGTTGTTAATGGCTTCATTATTTTAAGGTATATACTTACTATTAGTACTTACTCTACTAACTCTACTTACTACATAATATTGTACATAATAGAAACAATGATTTGCAATTTTGAATTAGATCTTAATTATTTTATCGTATTTTTATCATTTGTAATTTAATCACAGAATTCCTGAAATTGGAACTTTGGTGACACCAAAATTCCCTGACACAATGCTCTTCGGGGGTACCGAAGAATCCTATGGGGCTGAAGGAATTTGCTACAAACCTATAGTACCAATGAAACATTGGCAATTGGAATACAAAGGGGACCTTAAGTAAAAATGTGCACATATTGACTTTCATTTTTGCATATAACATTCCATGAAACTACGCTTTGTAAATTTTAATGTGCAGTGTAAGAAAATAATGATAAGTTGATATCTTTTCAGAGCTTATGAGAATGACTCAAAAGTGTACAAAGTCAGTTTAAAAGCGGACTGGAAAAGTGATTTGGACTTTTTCGATTATGATCATATGGTTCCTGCATGGACAATGGCTCGTTCAATTGCCAAAGAATCCTGGAGTCGGGAATATTTCGAATCACTGAAATCGTAAATTCATACTCATGTTCTCATCAATTTCTTCAGCATTATGAATTTATTATTTTTTTCTATAACCTCACAATTAGTTGTGATTCTCAACCTACTTTATGTATGTGTAATTTGATTTACTGGTTAAATATTCAACAAGTAATATTCCATTTCATTTGTATGAACTAACAGAGCTCATCAAACTCATTACGAACAACATGGTAATCTGTCTGGAGAAATTGAAGTGGATGGACAGGTGTACAAATTCGATATGCCATCAATGAGGGATCATAGCTATGGTAAGGGATTACCCAATTGGTATTAGTCACTCTCACCTATTTGTGCCACCCAACCCAATACAATTAACGCCTTAATATTCACTGAGGCAGATATCCAGGCTCTTCCGTCAAAAAACTTTTCCACTCATAATCTTATTTTGACAATTGACATGCTCAAGAAATGAATGGGGCACGCAGGTAATCTTATTGTACTTTGTATTTATCAGGTGTCAAGCGAGACTGGAAATTACTGCACAGGTATATATTCCATATGTTTAGTCTGGAAGATGGGCGTCGTTTCGACATTGGACTCGTATGCCAGCCTGTAACCTGTTCTCAGTAAGTGACTGTATTTTTCCATGATATGCATTCTATTTCCACGTAATGATAAGCATATGTAATTACAAACTAATAATCATATCACCATGAGTAAACAATTCGACGCACCTGTGGCACGGAAACCTAATGATAAGAATGAATGAGATAATTTGTGTCTCGAGCTAATTGTATACGTTGATTTGTGAAACTCCTATTCTAATGCAGATTGGAACTTGGGTACATGTACGACCATGACGGATCACTGCATGGATTGGAATGGGTGGATCTTCCGCTTTACAATCATGGAGAAAACGGTCAACCACCTTTAGATTATGGGTTGAGAGTTAAAGCTACAAATGGAAAAGTGTATTACATTCAAGTTAAAGTACTTGAAACTCAAGAACTGCATATTGGTTGGGAATGGGAAGCTCGAATCGTTGAGAGACGGTGCAAATTCGTTGTGGATGGTGTAGAAGGTATCGGCATTTCTGAATGCCAGTACAGACATGTAGGAGGAAGACCGTCAGTTCATTCTGCAAATGATCCCGATTGGGTGAAAACGGTTAAAACTGTTTAAATACAATCAATGTGAACAATTTTCGTTTCTAAAGTCATAATTTTATTCAACATGTATTCTTTGCGTTGCTTACAATGAGACGTGACGTGATACATTTGATTTAGATTGCATTTCTAGCATCAATAATACATATAACTAGACATTGGCAATATTATTAGATACACAAAAAAAACATTAAATTCTCACACATTAAAATCCAATACATTATAATTAATAATACTTAAACCATCAAAGTATAAGCCACTTTGCAAGTAATTCAATTTGTGAATTGTGACTGACATTCGCTACCTCTGAAACTTTCAGAGTATCATTCTTTATAAAAACAACTTATACATGGAAATAAACTTCGGTCTAAACAAATAAATTAATCATGCTACAAAAATATCCGCTCTAAATGTAAATAGCAGCAGAAATAGTGATTCAGTTTACGTTATTTTACTCTTACCACTAGAATGCCTTTCTTGTTTAGATCACATTATGTTTTGTTCTTAAAAGTTTCTTATTTTGTCCAACCGCTAAGAGCAAATCATTTTAGTTTTTTAGCAGCTAGTTATTTTCATAAAAAGAACATACAACTAACTTACTAGCTAAGAAGATGCGAAAACGACGAAAAAGTAATTCGTTTCATTATTATTACGGTGTTACATCTATAGAGAAAAACGGAGATTTTGTAGTTAGTTAAATATTTGTTAGTAGGAGAATACTTCAGCACTCAATCACACTCACAATCATCCAATGTTTGCACCTATGGCCTCGTCTGACGATCTTGAAGTACAGGACTGTAGGCTACACAGTAGAGATGGTGACATAATATTTATTTAGAACTAAGACGATTCTGCAATTTAGCCGCTTCCTCAGCAATTTGAGGTGGTAAATCCGATCCCATATTATCTTCAAAATATTTCTTGATTTCGGAAGTCTGTATTATTTGAAAATACATGTTTTAATTTTAACATTCATAATCTTTTTTTAGTAGATTGAAATGTAAGTACAAAACAATAAGAAGGAATTTTACCTCCTGTTGCCAAAAATCTTTTGGAATATCAAAAAGCCCATTCCAATCAACATCAGAGAGTCCATTAAGGTTAAAAGACTCCTTCTTGGGCAAGTAACCAATTGGAGATTTTACAGCAACATCTTTTCCGTCAACTCTTTGCAAAACCCAGTCAAGGACACGAACGTTGTCTCCGAATCCAGGCCACATGAATTTACCCTTTAAAATAAAATGGCACGTGAAAAAATGCAAATATATTTACAATGTCAGTTTAAACAAACAAACAAACTTTCTTACCTGGGAATCTTTCCTGAACCAATTTACGTGGAAGATACGGGGAAGCTTGAGATTCGACTTCTTACCAAAGGACAACCAATGATCGAAATAGTGTCCAAAATTATAGCCAACGAAAGGACGCATAGCGAAGGGATCGTGCATGACAGCTTTACCCTACAAAATTGAAAATGACAAAAAATTAAGTTAGGCCAATTAAAGTATTGTATTGATAGCAATTCATATTGAGATTTGCATGAAAATCAACAAACCTTAAATTCTGCAGCAGCAGTTGCCTCTGACCTCATGGATGCACCAATGTATACACCATGATTCCAATCTAATGCCTCGTAAACTAATGGAACTCCTTCTGGTCGTCGTCCTCCGAAAAGGATGGCATCAATTGGCACACCTCTAGGATCTTCCCAGGCAGGGTCCTACATTTATTTAATAAGTTTAAAATTGGAACCCCATAACCAAAATATGGTATATCAAAGTTAAATAATTTCTTACCAAAATTGGGCATTGACTGGCGGGAGAACAGAATCTAGAGTTAGGATGAGCTGACTTTTCTTTATTTCCTATAGCCCATGGTTTGTTCAACCAAGAGGTAATTTTTAAGTTTTGTGGAATTTCTTTTTCGAGTCCCTCCCAAAATACGCCACCATCACTGGTACGTGCCACGTTTGTGAAAACTGTGTTTTTGTAGATTGTCTGCATTGCAACAGGATTGGTATTGTTACTTGTTCCTGGGGCCACACCAAAGAATCCATTTTCGGGATTAATAGCTCTAAGTTGGCCGTTTTCATCAAAACGCATCCATGCAATATCATCACCGACACATTCAACCTATAGAAATATACATTTTTGTTACATACAGCCTTTCATGTAGCAAAATGTTCTGTTCATTATTCCAGTCTGTGTTATTGAATAATATAATACCTTGTAACCCGGTAGACGCGGCGTCATCATAGCTAAGTTCGTTTTACCGCATGCACTTGGGAAAGCTGCAGCAATGTACTTTTTCACACCTTGTGGATTAGTGATTCCCAAAATCAACATATGCTCAGCAAGCCATCCTTCTTTTTTAGCCATCCAAGATCCTAAACGAAGAGCTAAGCATTTCTTTCCTAATAATGAGTTGCCACCATATCCAGATCCGTATGACAAAATTTCGTTAGTTTCTGGTCTGTGAGAAATAATAGTCTTCTCAGGATTGCACGGCCAGTTTTGAACGGCGGGCTTTCCCATCGGCATTGGTTGACCCAAAGAATGCAAGCACCTAAATACATCAACATTTATAGAAAGCGTTACTAAAATGCACTAATTTTATTTACATAATCAAACATTTCAGTTTTAATTTTCTTATTTATTTTATTGCACCCGTACCTAGTGAAATCATCATTTCCCAGAGCAGTAAGTACATCAGAGCCCATTCTAGTCATAATTCTCATGCTAGCGGCAACATAAGGTGAGTCCGTAAGTTGAACGCCAATTTTAGAGAGTGGGGATCCAACAGGACCCATGGAAAATGGGATTACGTACATAGTGCGACCTGAAATGTTGCAAAGGAAAATAGTTATTTATATTTCGGGCGTTTACAGAAACTTGTCCTTGGGAAAACAGAAAGAGGTAGCACAACTTTCAATATCCATAAATACACTGCATGACAATCATAAGCATTGGAGAGGATGGAGTAAATACTTCTAGATATAACTAGTTCCTGGCAGTTGCACAGCAATGTGTGCAGACATGTAAGTTCTGTCATTCGATACAGAAACTAACCAGCATTTGGAAAGTATTGACACTTAGAAATTGAATATGTAGTAAAGCAAATGACAATTATGTTTGAATACCTTTCATGGTATGAGGGAATCGCTCAGTTAACGCTTTGTCTAAGTCATTTGGAGAGATCCAGTTTGCAGTTTGCCCACTAGCTGGGTTTTTTCCATTAGGAACAACATCATGCTTATTTTTTGTACTGATGTATGTACGAGATTCTACACGAGCCACGTCCGCAGGGTCAGTCCACACCAACCAACTGATTAAGAGAAAAGGTAAATATTTTTATGTCTATTGTGTTCAATTAAATTGATTAGTAACCAGAAAAATCGACTGATCATGATGTTAACACGATATACATGTATTCGATCTTTGTTTATAGAGAAAGTTGCAGACATATCGGCAGGTTAATATTTATTATTTATTACTAGTAGGTATATAGTAAGGTACTAAAACTATAATAACATTACAATAATAATATAGGTACACACCAGTTTTCATATTTAGGCAATGGCTGGGCCATGCCAGCTTCCTGCAGTACACCCATCAACGCTTTATTTTCGCTTTCGCTGCCATCACAAATGTGAATAGCAGAGGGATTGCACAGTCCAGCAGCTTCTTCCACAAAGGCTGCTACCTATAAGTCCACATAAGAGTATATAATAAATTACCTAGTTTTATTATTGCCTATCACTGATACTTATTATTATGCATATTATATGGTTGTAACTTTCCATTGTAAATCTGTAAATCCAATTTTATTACTAAATTGAAATTGCGTCACGCAAAGAGCAGCGAAACATACTTGTACAGATAAACACTAATCTTGTCATACGTACAACGGTATAAGTAGTATTGCTCATAGCTATAACCAACTACTCAATTCTGTTACTGTAGAAAAAGATTAATTCAATGTGGAACTCAATTGAATTGAATGGAAAAGCAAGTAAAATAGTGAAAAATATGTTTACTCGAAAATACAACTTGCGAATATGTAAAAACAAAACACTATAATATATAGAGTGTAGATTGCATTAATTTCCAACCTTTTTTGGGACTTCGGACTCCCTAACTCCTGCTCTAGGAACCGCTGACAATGCTCGAACCAAAGCCAGGTAGTTAGTAATTCCATTGCGGAGCACAGGTCCATTGCAGCCTCTCGACAGAGAGATTCCAGTACAGCTGTAATCATTATACGTACAAAAAAATTAATTGACATTCTATACATTTTCTTCACAAATATCATTGCTAATACAATTCTGACTATGTACTAAAACTTTCTTAGAAATTACAAGTCCGGAAACTTAATTACCTAACTACTACTATGTTAATTTCAAGGGTATCACAGTAATTGTGATTTAAAACACGATAAAAATTCTTGGAAAAGTAAGAAATGTGTTACGAGCAAAAGGATTGAGAAATGATACCCTTGAACTTACATACATTTGTTGGACAGGAAAGGATTTTGAAAAGGATTTTTCGTGAGGGGCTAATGAACGCAAAGACGAGAACAGGTTAAGTCAGCACGCTAAAAGACGATTTTCTCACATGGTTAAAGCAGATGAATAGATGCAGCAGTATTCTTAAGTAATCATGCTGTGGATCTTATCATTCAAGGCTAAAAATTCCAGTTTGCTACGACTTGTTGGAAGTGAAATGAAAATCTCGAGTTCAACAAGAGTAATTCTAATTGGACGAGCACTAAGGCGTAGTCGTGGTCTGGAGAAATACGATGTCATACGAAGTCAAAGGCCGTTGCTTAATGGTCCTAGCCTTCAACTATCTAGCACATGCCCATATTTTATTGCTAATTCTTGTATAAGACATTTTTGTGCGTTAAAATGAACTCTTCAACCCAAGAAGCTCAGTTATATAACTTTATGCCATGCAATGCAGATGCGAATCCCATTTCATTCAAATTATGCACATCTGTAACCCATTCAAAATGAAATATTATTCTATTTTGCTTAAATAATTTCCTGATTTAATTAACTTTGCTGCATTCTCAAAGTTAATTCATTTAACTATGCAATTACATTAACATGTTAAAAAATTAAATAAAATTCCAGAATAAAAATATGACAAGGAAATAATATAAGAACAATTTGCATTCTCATTTCAAAGAACTGGTATTTTAAAAAATCGACTGTAATGCAGCCAGTAACGAAAGCATTCGTAGTAAACTTCACAGCATCAATTTTATTGTTTGCTGTATCAATGAGCAGGTATTCTGATATAAGCGGCCGAGTTAACATTACAAGAAAATAATTATACTTTATAGCTATGACGTATATCGGTACATTACATAGTACATTCATGTGCGTGAATGTATGCCATACACAGGAAGACTCTCAAGGGTAAACTAACTTTTTACTACGTCCTATACCCTCCTTAAACATGTAATAATGCCTGATGCATTTACTTACACATTCTTTAATTATTATAATTTTTAATTCTTCTTGCAATTTCCAAGTAGGTATATTTAACGAATGCTGATAAATATTCATAATGAAATTATTCACTACTACAAAACTACCAACTAACAATAAGAAATCAAGTATGTACTAACCAACTAACTAAACTAATTGTAAGTAAACTAAAGTCAGATGAATATTTCTAAACGAACATATGCATTTATGAGTGCGAGCCATGAAGAATAGACATTAAGTTAGCTGAGTTTATGATGACGCGTAAAAGTCAAGGTAATTATGCTTAAAAATTTTAGTCACTAGTCAATGATAATATGATAATACATTAAGCCTACCTACAGCTTTAGAAACTCGGTGACTTTGGCTGGCCTAAATATAATTTTGCTGTCACTCCGAGTGCCAACTGGACTTGACACACACGTCACAACGCTATCTTTAAAACACTCGGCGGAAACTGGCGTTTGCAAATGAAAAGATGGTTTATTTTTATTATAAGCCCTACATTATGCTTATTCATTGTATGTAAAGTTTGTATCCAGCATGCCAAAAAGTGCTATATAGAAAAACGTGATCGTGGAGTGCTTTTCTGCCATATGTATATTGTAGTTTGCTTTTGCACATCGTAAGTCATAAGATTTCTCTACTAAACTACTTACTTTTTATTATTGCTTCTTTCACACATAGCATAGTTAATAATAATAGTATGTGCTACCTAATTGCATTTTGCTAACAATATAAACAAAAGATGCTATACATGAATGCAAGACATGATGCATTTATTTTATACCAAGCAACTATTTGCATGAAGATGAAAAATATGTATGGTAAGGCAAACAACGAATGTGCCTATTACTGCGCTGCTATGAATTTATTCAAATGTCTCAAGTGCATGAAAATATGTAATAAAATAAGGTATAATATTATACAATATTTACTGATATAGTGCTAACCTGCTAACCATGTCCTCAGATTTTGAGGGTAGGTAGTTCAAGTTTTGATCATGTAGCTAATTGTTAATTGTAGTGCTATATTATGGATTGTTAAGCTTGCAAAGGGAAGGTATGTTTGTGCATAAAGGGAGTGAGTTACACTTTAGATATTAATTCATGAATACAATATGTTTTAGTAAATTATGTACAGTACAATTTGTATCCACACATATTCACCCAACGTATCACAAGAATTATACTTACATACAAACAAACATTTAAAACATACAATAACTAAAACTATCGAAAATAAATAAATGTAATATCCCAACTTACGCAGCGTGCCTAACCAAAGCCATTGTAAGTAAATGAGCTGAGTTTGAGAGATCACCACCGGACAAATTCACACACGCACTACAGTATATCAAACGGACAAAGTTACCAGACCAAGTTCAGAAGAATCAATTAAAGCACCTACTATACACGATGCTCACTTAATTCTTCAACAAAAATATTACTTATACGCTCAACACCCGGGAGCAAATCAGTTATGACAATTTTACATGGAAATCTCTTGTATTTATATCTAAGTCTGTTGTGACGTGTACTGGCCCTGCCGAATGCTTCTCAGTGTTTGAATGGAATCATCCACACACAAGTCTGCATTACTTTTGTCTCTAATATACACTTGCTAGGTATTTGCTTAGTTATTTGGTCTAAAGGTAACCTTCCGCTTTCCACAGTCTTATTATTCCTTAGTACACATACGTAAAGCAGCTGTCTTGTACCCAATAACCCATATGTATTGCTTCTCTGTGCATATTATGTCTAGCAAACAATTTTTCATGCTGGAGTGTTCTGCTAAAGTAATGTAATATTATTAGTGTGTTATGTATACGTGTAGTTATGCATTAGTTAGAGAGCAACACACAGTAAGTAATAACTTTGTAACAAATAAATGCGTTTAGCGCTTAGCGTTTTGTGAGATACTCTTGCTACTAGACAGAGGCTTCCTTCAGGTACCTATCTCTACACTCTACATGAAAATGTACTTTGTGTTGTGTACGACGTATACAAGCTGAGTTGGCACAACTCGCACACTTAAAGCACAAAGCATGGTCAGAGGAAAATTTTCAGTTCTTTCAAGTTACTTGTTCGTTCTAACCGTAACTGGCGATAGTGAGTGATATAGATATAAAGCTTCAGCACCACGGCAATGAACTGTTTTGGGGGTGTGTGCAATACGTCACCAACTGACCACCAGTTATATCTTGTTACTTCCAAGTCAGAAATCACGAGACTTTTGCAGAGTCTTCTCCTACGCTATCTATTCTGATTATCGTTTTATCTGTGTAGTCTTACAACATAATGTGCTTAAGTAGGCTCATAAAAACATTCGCAACTAAAGATTTCTGTCTTGCTGTTGCAATTCTAAATCCTTTCTCAACTATCCACGTCGTATAATCTCATGCGCATTTTTCTGGACTCACATGAATGTATGTGTCTGCAGCATGGATGGGTGTGCTTCTCTGTTGCATACTCTTCTACATCCTATTTGCTGGCCAAGAGGCCAATTCTTAATGAATGTTGCATCAGAATTGGTAATTGCGCCTTTAACCGGCTTCGCAGATTTATAATGAGGTCATTTAATGACTAAACTATTTTATCTGCTAATTCTACTGTAAAATGCTTAACGCTTGTAGCAATTTGCAAACTTTGTTGTTCTCCTACTATACGAATTTAGAGCACACCTTTGTTATTTATATCACTATGATTATAAATATCAAAAATTAAACTACCTACATGTATTACTTTCTATTCTACTACGCCATGCTGCAATCTCATCTACAACAATTCTACGAAAGCATTTGCGCATTAAACGCGCTGTAATTAATCTGAAATCTGACGTACACAATATTTACAACAGAATAACAAGACTCCATACTCCAGAGACTCCAGACAACGGATATACTAATTTAATATACACAACAAACTAATTTAATGTTTACCAAGTTAAAAGATTAGTGCGTTTCAGCGAATAGTCTGTTTGTTGGTTATTGATTCATCAATCTAGTTAATAATTACATCAGATTTGTCATCAATTCATTCACTCACGTGTTGTTATTTGATTTTTTTAAAGCTGTGGATAAGATATCTGCTACATAAATATTTAATATTGTGAACACAAACACTTTTTGCCCTATTTTATACACTGCTGCATGCACAGTGCAACATAATCGTACTTTGACTTTTGTACAATGAATATTGAACTGCGTCCGGGTACTAAGTTTCTGTCTATGAGTTGCAGAACAAGAAATAACGCATTAAATCTATCTAGGTACAATCTTTCATGTGTTTACTCAATTTACTGCGTCTTTGAAATGCTAGTAGTACGAGTTACAAGCAATGTATAACAACTTTGTCACTGTATTCCACAATTAATTTTACATAACAAAATTCTTCCCGGTCAACTCAATGTTTTAGTTTATATGCTTTAATTGTCAGTACAGCTAAGCTTGAAGCATAGTACAGTAACACAATATTTACTTTTACGAGTGACTCAACATCTGTACAAAGAACTTCTGCATAAAATGTGTCTTACAACGTAATGTTAGTCATTGTATACCGTCTACAAATAAACCGTAAATCATAATCATATTTATACAGTTTTAAGAAACTTTGCGTACCTGTGAGTTGATTATAGGTACCGGTTAATTGAAGTAGGCAGAACCGCTCGTTTAAAACGACTTTGATTTGTTTATTGAAGAGTTTATAAGCATTAGAGCAATCTATAGCTGGTGAGATCTTAAACCGTGATTAATTTGCACTAAGGAAGAAACAAAAAACCCATATTATGTAATACACAACAATAACAATTAATTATAATCTTCCTTGTTTTCTTTTCCAATATTATCTTCGCTTACATCAACATAAAATGGAAAATTACAAAAAAAGAATTATATCAAACCATGGAATTTTCCAAAAAGACATCCAATGCTACTTATTTAAAATTAGATATTATTACATTATAGATAAAGCATTTAAAGTCAAAAGTATAGACGCATCTGTACAAACATAAAACAGTAGCGTTGACACACTTGCCAATTTTATGACAGTACAAATTACGGTGTTAAAAAACTCAAACGATTCTTTAGGCATTATAAGAGAGGGCATATTCCATCATCCATATGATCCATACTCTATATTCCAAATTCCAACGAGTCCAAATAAATAGTACAATGATCGAATTTAAACAAACAGTAAATGTCTGTAATATACCACCATAATCGGAATAAACGGTATTTGTAAGTATACACGAGTACTAGATAATATAAATATATAGAATAATATAATTCATTAAAATCATTAAATACATTAAATATTGCCTGTTAGATAAACTATTGAACTCAATCAAAATTATTGATAAACCTTTCAATAATGTAACATGTGGCAGATGACAGTGCTAATGCCAACCTTTTCGTATTTAATTAATACATGTATGGGCATGAGCTAATTGGCTAATACTTAAAACACATAAAAATTGAAACTACATAGTTAACAAAGTTTCTTGTTAATAAAGCCAAAAGTATGTGATATAGCTTGTATATAAGATGATTACAAAATAATAATGATAAAGTTTAACTTATACTATATAATAAGATACAATAACTTAATGTATAGCATAAAGTAGGATTTTGAACATTTTTGGATTTTGGACCTGATTGTATAAAAATAAGAAATGTTTGACTCATTGATTGAATATATCTTCCTTTTTCTATCAGACATGATGGGCAAAGTTCAATTTCAGACAGTTTAGACATTCGAGTTCGTAAAAGTCAGCAGCTCATTTGCCTTGTCTGTAGCATGCAGAACTGTCATTTACTGTCAACTTGTTACATGGTTTCCATCATATTATAGAACAACTATAGAATTGACTTACTTTCAACTATGTACTTACATTACAACTTCAAACTTACCCGTTATTGAATTTTATGAAATACTCCGACTGTCAATTGTCATTGCTACCAATGTTGAATGTCAGTGTCACTGCTCCGCTGACCGCTTTTTATGTTTTATGGTTCGTCCTACTGACTTTTCTCGTCGAATAGAAGAATTCAGAGTTGGAACTTGAAGAAGCTAAGACGATTTTACGATTTTTATTTTAATTCAATATTAGATCAAACATAAACATAATGTAACATTAAAAGATGAAAAATCAACAGTGCAATTCACCTACCTTTGAAATTAGGAGTGCTTGACAATGGACAATACAAAAAGAACAATGACGAAGATGGAATGACAGCTGTCTTCGGAGCCAGAAGTCAAAACTGGATTGTCAGCTGCTTTCAACTTCAAACACTTCTTGGACTTCTTGGTTGGACAACTTGGTGTTGGACCCGACCGTAACATAGAACTCTTTCGGAAGGTAGCTGCACTGACTGTTCTATTGTTGTTGGCTTTCAAGTAAGCGTAACAAAAATCAGTCATGGGCATCTGCAGGCTATACGGCATATCATACTATCATATTAAGAAATCGGAATTTCTTAACATTCTTTGTATTACCTCGCTCGCTTTACTGGATTAAAATTTAAAATGGCTTTTCTGAAATCATTTTATTATTATGTTTGATAATATTAATATTACATCATTTTATTATCATAC
Source organism: Pogonognathellus longicornis (assembly GCA_034694085.1). NCBI lineage: Eukaryota > Metazoa > Arthropoda > Collembola > Entomobryomorpha > Tomoceridae > Pogonognathellus > Pogonognathellus longicornis. Next base: position 15,227 of record JAQFYB010001693.1, read on the forward strand.
ACATATCGAGATCCTGAATATTTTAAAATAAAGACCATTATCATGCTTTCCTAAGCTGAAATAATTTATTTTATTACCGGTCAAGGGCGGAGCGTAGCCAGGGGGCAAGGGCCAGTTCCCCTCCCCCAGAAATTTGGAAAAAAGAGATTATTTTTCCAAAAAAGTACATGGGAATAGTGCTCATTGTTATACATTATATTAAATGTTAAGTGAAAGTAAATAATAATAATAAAATAAATAATATACCTAATTAAGTTGTTAAACTATTTTATATTTCAAATTCACCTAATCCTCAATATAGTATAAAGTTTTTATATGCATAATAAGTTGAATGTGTAAACAATCTGTAATAATTTCAAAATTGGTATAATTTATTTTGAAAGAATCACGATTAAAGTAGGAACCCTCTTTAATATTTTATGAAATAGAGGAAGGTAAAAGGGAATAAATTGCGACAAATCACAGAAGAGACAGTAAAACAAGGTGGACGCATACAATGTATGACACCTGCCCTTTTCGTCCAATTGACCCCAATTTTTGTATACAGCCCAAAATAATAAATTAGAGAAGGGAGGGTCAGGATGGATTTTTTAAAAAATTCGAGAAAAAGACAGATGGTTCGATGGTTGGGGTGGGGGGGGGGAGTGAAATGAGAAAAAGATAATAACGAATAAACTGTTCACAATTTAATTCTTAAAAGTGAAATAGATCGAGGGTCTGGATGAGGCAATACTTCTTCAAAAGTGAAATAGTGTAGGGTGGAAATCAATTTTAAACATCTTTCATATGTACATATTTATAAATTTGCAATAAACAAAAACATTCAATTTGGTATTTTGGGAACCGTGCTGCACGTTGCCCATGTACGAAAATGTGTGAGTATAGAAGGTACTCATCTTGCGCTGGAATTACGTACGACATTGGATAATATTGTTCAACTTTTGTACTAGATGCCTCAACAGTGCAGTTTATGTAGTACTATAGTAGACTACCGACTACCCAATTTGGCATTACAAACAATACAATGAAAACTGACTGTCTCATCTCATAATCTCATCTTATGATTTATCATGAGATCTGTCATGTAGTAATGTTGTATGTCACAATGCAATAAAAATTAAAATGAGCTTACGGCATAGTTTAATTAGTGATTCATTGATTTAAAAATATCAAAAGTACATTTTTATTATCATATCAATACTAAATACTTTCTTTGAAAGAACCTAAAGAACAGTGAAATGGAATTGTGACTTCAAATGTTCACACATGATTCTCATTTTGTTCAATGAATTGCATTATACGTTTAATATGTTTATAATTACTACTAACAATAAGTGTGATTGGTTTTTAACAACCATATAGTACAAAACCTCTCAACCCAACCCAACTCAAAAGGTAACTTGTTTTCCACATATTTTGAAAGTTTAATGATGAACTCAATGGCTAAAAAGATAAATACGTGGCTTATCGAATTTTACACTGCTGGAATCCATCTTGTGTGAATTAACAGATTTCTTCAACGCAAGTCTTTAAAATTGAGTGTATGTTTATTGCATTAGTAAAAATGAAACATGTAGATGTAACTTTCACCTCGGAATGAAAGCGATAAATATTACCTAAATTCATTACCATTTATTTGATATTATACCAATTGTACAATCTTCTCAGCCTGTTCTGTTATTGCCGAAATTGTCTATTCTTTCAGGTTTAACATACACTTTTCTGTTTACTTTTTACTTTTTTAGTATTTTCCTTCTGACTCGAAACAACTCCCGACAAAAGTGAAGATAGGTACACATAGTTCCAATCCAGTTACCCACAGGCAGTTATTTCGGTATGTATATAATATAACACATAATATATACACACATAGAATAAATCCATATCGTCATTCTTTAATAATTGTGTTTATAACTGCCATTAATATTGTGTATAGTTGATTAAATTGATAGTAAATTAAAGTAACTAATCTTATGAAATTTATTTGCAGTTTGGCATAATACTATTGTTTCACAAACGTGGAAAATAAATAACGTGTTTATGAAATTCAAAGACACATAGACACACACACACATTCAATATGATAATATGATTTCAGTTGCATGCATTTGCATGGGATGGGTGTATGCGAAATGCAAACCATGTGTAAATCTTTCATAGCCACATAAATAAATAGGTGTCATAATGATTTCCAAATATGCATTTAGCCCTTACCTTTAAAGCGTGAAATTGTTGGTATAGAGTTTCCTATTTATTTATCAATGGAGGTCTACGACTGGTGCTAGCTAATATATTCACATTGAAATCTAAATAATTGTAATCTCATATTTCGCAATATGACATCAACTTACAAACCCGTCTTCTACCTTGGCTTCATTAGTTTTTTGGATGTGCATTGTTCAGTGCAGCGTAGCTACAGAATAAGTGTGTGATGTAATAGAGTATACTCCCAATAAAGGTTTATCATACTGTTTGCAGCACATCTGTCTCCCTTTCCAGTATTATATTTCATCTGTTGAAGTTAAACCATTACTCCTTACTAAAACGATCGGTATGCAGTAGCTGGAATACCTCAAGCCGAGCGGTGGTATAAGAGCCCGTCACGCATTAATAAATTAGACGACACATCGTTCGAAAACACTGCATAACAAATCATGTCATGTCACACAGCCACACTATATGCATGTTGTACAGATAAGCAACTAACTATATAAGTACCTACACACACACACACACACATAACTGCTAATTTCCATATTATTCTTTATATGCGTAGACTGACTTTAAGAGGATAACTTCTTTTATGCTTGCTGTATTGTATGTATGTATTTATTACTACCTGTTAAATGTATAGTTTCCCTAATGAAACACTACACAGTGCATGTAACTACATATATATGAAGTAATGCATGCAGTAAAGCACTTTGTATTATTCTCATGTAGGAAGTGGCTACCGCTTTTGTTGTTAAGTATAAGTGTTAAACAGATTAAAAATTACAACCTGTAGTTACTGCCGACAAACTCGAGAAAGATATAATGTAGATGAAATGTAGCTAATGTACATACATAGTCAGTAAATGTAATAAGCAAAACAAAGTGTATGTATGTGGTATGTATTACTTGGTCTTTCTTGGGTATAGTATACATTCTACTAAGTGAGTGATTTGACAATTTATATGTGAACCATAAGCTTAATAAGCTATGGTGTATGTGAAATAATTCAAAGGGAAAATATAATTCTTGGTAGTGAAAGTCTGTTATAGTAGGGCTTATGAATATTCAGATCTTTTGGATGGATTAGATTAGTTCAAAATGGGATGTAGACGGTGTTGTACAAGAAAGCACAACAATGTAACATTTAGCATGTTACATTCATTATTCTTTTTCCTTGTCTGGTTCAGAGAAGCAAAACATGAAGTTGAATAACTAAGCTCTACACAGCTACAACGTTCATAGTGCATAGGAGCTTTGAGATTTTTTAAGGCTAAACTCACAAACAACACGACAGACCACAAACGACCGTCTCGCAATCAGTCTCACTCTCTCGCATTCTCCTCCTCAGATACACATACAAGAACCAACAAAGTCTAGCACCAGAAGCAGTTAGTACATACAACAGTGTAGTGCTATTCAAACGAAAATGCAATAAAGTCAAGTTGTATCCAATCTTCACATGCATATATCAAAGAACTCTCTGGCTTCTGAAACTTATCTGGCGAGTAATCAAGGTGCTACATATTTAACTCTAAGGGCTGACAACATGAATTTTTTCCAACATATTTTTTCCATTTAATATCATGAAGTGGAAGGCAAGTCATGATCATTACAACAAGAAGGCGGTAACAGTATGTTCGTACACATTTTTAGTACTTCCTCACTGAGAATTATGACTCAATTTTGTGAGGGGAGTGATGCACCTAATCACACTACTCCTAATTATTCTCGCCATCACCATTACCATTCACATTGCTAATATACTTTTGACTTACAGGCAATATACACTTTACCCACACAAGTAAACACATACAATATACCGTAATGTTCCTAATACTAATGTCTATCTATCTTTCCATATATACAACATAATGCAATTGCATTTTCTATCTTCTATCCATGTTTTCTCATTTCTCCTCCTAGTCGTCATCAATCCAAATTCAACGAGTTATTGTTATATCTTTTCCTAACTCTTGTCTTCGTTTCTTTCCTCTTTATTTTTTAAGGATGCTAATTCACTCCTATTTTATTATGTATCACAATTCTGTCTGCTAAAAGGTAAAAGGGAGCTCTAGCAAATGAGTTTGAGTTGGAATAACTGAAAAAAGGATTCGAAATCTCAATTATTTTAACTTCTACACACAGTGTAATCAACAAGCCCACATTCCCTTTGAACGCCTTCTTCTTGTTAGCATGTCATTTGCCTACTGCAAGCAAACGGTCCATGTTTTGATGAGTTGTGTAACTAGGTGTTTGTAATTGATACCATGTCGTATGATATACCTACACCCTTCTTTTCCAACTTTTTACGTAATAATATATAGTATGCTTCATATAGTGAATTTTCAGAATTTTTAGTGTTCATTTTTGTATGCATACTGTTATACTACATATTTATATTCAATGATCTTACAACTCTAACCTCTAACTGTCTCCATTTGCAATATTTCTGATTTTTATGTACTTACGTATACCACTTAAATGCATTCCCATTGAATTGGTGTCTATTGAATAACATTGAGCAACAATGATCATCATTGTACTTTACTACATCTTTCGAGAGCATTACCATTACTTTTAAGTATTCAATGAAATGAAGGGCAGCAACGTAAATGAGAATAAACCCGCTCGACGAAATTGACAGTTGAAAGAATATCATTAGCATGGGTAACCAAACACCAAGAAGACTATCAGCAAATGGTTTCCATCATTTTAACTACAAAACGACTCTTTTGTTCGTTTGTTTTATGTTCTAGTTAGTTTTATGCATTGAAAGTCATTAGCAATACATAACTTTAAATCTCTTGCTACACTACTATACTACTATTCTACATAATACTCCAGGCTCCCATACATACTACTTTCTAAATTCATATAATTCTGTCACAACTTGAGAACTCTTCTTTGTACCATGTATGTATAATGTGTATAATATGAAATATTAAAACTTACAACACAAACAACTAGTTCCAGTCCAGTTCTAAAAAAAATGGTGGATAAATATTTCAATACAGACTGTGACTTGTCCGGAGCGTTGTACTTGTAGTTTTTAGCGGATGCTGTATAATGTTATACTATAGTGATTGATAGGAGGTATACACAATTGGTCTGTTGAATGCATTTTCGACTTCAAGTGTTTTAGTCGAGCTCATTATTTTCATGGTGGTGCCTTCCACTGTTCCACAACAGCCACTACCAAATTATGCATAGGAGTTATAGACCTCAAGCTTTGGAGAATGCTTCCCAAACTGATGATGGTTTTAAAAGTGTACATGAAAATAACGTAAATAATTTTTTGTGACTGGTCCTGCTTCCCTAGTCCAGTCATGATTATTGTAATACATGGGAGAGGAATAGCATAATGAATATAAATAGGATTGTAATATAAAGTCATTGTGTAATAATGATTCAGGTTGGAAGTACATGTAGCTGTGGGATGTAATGTGAAGGGATATGCATTTATTGTTTAATTTTTGGTTGAGTTGGATTGGATATTGAATATGAAAATGCAGTAGATAATGAAAGAGTAAGAGGCATTTCTAAGTGTTTGTTTCCGTGACTAATAACAAAGTGTGAGCTTTTGTGCGGTTAGCTGAGTTCTTAGTTCTTACCAGGCTTCACTTTTCATTTTATTCTGTCCTGCACGTACATTTACTGTTTGTGCATGCCAGACAAGCACCGTTTGAACTATAAGGTTACTTACCTATACTTAACCAAGCTATAAATGAAATGAATAAGGAGTGTAGTATTTTGCTCGTGAAATGTTTGCGTTAAAATCCAACTGCCTACTACAGAACTGGATTCGGCTGCGGACTAAAGCTGATATCTAGGGTGAAAAAACCGGGAGTCTTATTCATGGTTGTCTCAATCGATATTTTTTGGGAGGGATTTTTTCCCGAAAATGGCCGTCGATTTTTCGCTTGTGTACTCCCCAACCAGACTCAATATGTCACCTAATATTCTCAATTCAATGTGTTATGTAATTTTCAACTTTTAAGCCTAAAGCTGTCTCATTTCTGAAGTCACGCTTGCAATAGTACCATTACATCATTCTGAATCCCGATTGCTCATCAATGTACTGATACTACACACACTCAGAAATAATGCAGCTACTATTTACACACTTCCATGCTTCAACACAGCAAACATATACTTATACTATTTGAACTTTTGTCTGTAACCGTTAGGTACTATTATGTGATTGCGTACATCATTAAGACCGTACTGTCTACTACATTCATTTAACTTTCATAATCCTGTATACAATTCTTTCGGTAAAATTAATTTATATTAGAGTGTTTGTACTTGGATATAGAAACACCAAGGTAGGTTAGCCAAAAATGACTCGTTTGTGAATCACAAGTTGTATAGGTCTAACCAAACATGACTGCATGGAGGAAGTGTAAACAAACACTATTATTATTCATTGAAACTGGAACTAGAACACTTCCATCGTTTTAATTCTAACTTAATTTCTTGCAAGACATACATTAGGTAGGTAAGTAGAACATGGCCATCAAATAATTAAGCATTAGGCACACAATACCATAAGTGAGAAACCATTAGGGGTCAATTTCGGTATATATTGTATAGCTATATAGGTACATTATGTTTAACCGACCACAGTGTAGCAGTTTGATGGAAAGTATACAAAATAAAAGGTGATACAATAGTGTACAGTGTACCTACCTACACTTTTACAAGTAGGTAATATATTGCATGTTTGTTTAGTGTATATGAAATGTTGATATACTTAAGTCTGGTAAAGAAGGCTTTGATGGTATATTTTACTTACAAATATAGGTATGTGAATGTGGAATTTAGCGAATCGTAGAATAAGTAGTAGGATAAAGTATAGGGAATATACTCACATGTTGAAAGTTTGCTGGGATGGCTATAATAAGGTTGTGGTTGATATGTCGTAGTATTATGGGTAGGAGCAATATTCATGGTATCAAACTCTGGATTTAATTTGCGGTTTGTTTGCTGAACTGACTTCCAGACATGCAATCTGATAAGAGACTTCTTGAAAAATTATTGTTTCATGCACTAGCCTCCGCCTTCCTCCCTTTCCTACCTCAGTTACACGTCTTCTTCGTTAGCACTCACTCCAATCTCTATATAAAACAATAAAGAGAATGTGCTGGCTGACTGCAATGACTCTGGTTATGGCTTTTGGAGGAACAGACTAAAAATCGTGTATGGTATACCTGGTCTGGTATAGAGAAGAATTATTACACTGATATCTGACAAGGTTACATTAATGCGCGTGGAGAAAAAATGCATAGCTACAACATTAGCATTACTAAATGATAAATCGTCTGCCTGTGTGACACAACGCACAATTAGCTGTTATATACCTATGAGAGTTTGAAAGGAAAAACTACTAAACCATGATATTATTCATACATCACATTTAACAAAGCAATATTTAACGAATATAATCCTTTACGCTATAAAAATGATGATGCACATTCCCTGTCGTACATAGCACGATATCAAAATTGCAATTGTTAATAATAAACAAAATACTGCACAGGTAGACATAGACAGAAGCATCCATACGGGATGTGCATTCAGCCAGCTAATAAAACTAGCGTATTTTTGCGAACGTATGTGTATGCATTTATGTGTATAGTATTTGGCATGCAGCTGGTTAGTAAGTGTTAAGAGATGGATACCTATTAAGGAAATTGTGCGTTTAGTTCTTCTCTCACATGTTTTATGGTTGACTGCATGTGTTTTTTCGTACAGATGCATGAAACGTATTTACATACGTCAGATTTGTCTTCAATCATGTTGATATCATTTCACAATCGCAAGTATAAATCTTGATACGCAATAAAGTATTGTAAAAAGTGTATGGGATTGTTTTGATTGTGCAACGTAAGACTCGAGTTCTTTTCATTGTGAGAAATGCATTGTACTATTGTGATGCAATTACATTCTTGATATGATCCGACAGTCTACGAAGGAGAATTATTAATGCTTCGTTCTTAAGCGCAATATTTGTCTTCATCAATATTCACCGAGGGGTATCTTGAGAAGTGTTCGCTTGCAGACAGACTCAATCAGTTTATCTTGTTTCTTATTTGGAACTTGGAGTATGAAGGAAGGCCAAGAAAATACTACTCAACATCATTTAGTATTAAATGTTCAAATCGCATGTATTCGGGTGAAGTAAGAAATTATATACTTCAATTTAAATGGAGGTATGTTTGGCATACCTACTCATCATGACTGTTTATATGTGCATAGTGTAAAAGTATTAGAAAGTACATAATGCATTGGTAGTACAGGAGGTATGTTAAGTTGAACTGCTAAAAGATTACAGATAATAATGAGTTTATACTTTACTGTGGTATTTTATATGATTATTTATATGTGTAATTGCATGTGACTATATAGGACTAGATGATTATTGTAGATCTACTAAACTAAGGACGTGTGGGTACTTTTTAGTATTAGTATTAGTAGGTATGTAGTAGGACAAGTATGTATGCAAATGCGAGTAAACTGTAAAACTGTGTGAATACTTATTGAGTGCCTATATACTTGTATAATATGGATTTAGTATCCTCCTGCAACAAAAAAGGTGAGTAAGTAGGAGGATTGAATTTATGTTGCAATTTAGTATGCAAGCCCTACTAGGTCTGAGCAAGTCATGTAATACAAACTATAAATGAGAGTGTAGACGAAATGAAACGGCAAATATAGAATGAAAGTCAAGACGGAGATAAGATATAGTTAATAAGATCAGGACGGAGAGAGAGAGAAGAATTTTTTACTAGAGACTCATCACATCACATCAGCAACATAATGGAATAGAAGTAGACTCGAAGGCTCATTACTATTCTACACAGTCATCCACCGTGATCTACGATGCAAATTTTATTTTATTGCCGTTTTAACTATTAGAAATTATTTGCAACCACCTGAACTGACAATTCGAGTATGCTTTACTTTCCTCAGCCATGCAATGCCAACAAAATGTTTTTGACTCAGCTTAATTTCATCCTTCAAAGGATTAACAAAAAAGTGATTTATTTTCTTACTTTAATTGAATTCACTAATGCCAATTGCTTTGCTTTTGGAATGTGAATTAATAGGATTATATTCTATCAAAGTCCAACTTGAAAATAATAATAATTTGTAGTAAAGATTCTCTGGGGGCAATTAGCGCAGAAGAAACATTTTTGAATTGTACACAGGCCGTGTTTAATGTGTGTAACATAGGCATGGAGCAGGTACAGGTTAGGGATAAACTTTAGTTGTTGTTACTTATACACGTATTATTAACACTAAATACACAGTATTATCCACACCACTCACGCAATCACGCACCTTACTTAACCACTGCATCCTTCGTCCTTTTTCTTCCACTCTTTTCTTCTACTATGTACTTTTGATGTACGAACACAAATTCAAGTTGCCACAAACAAACATTCAGTTAATTCTATACAATACGAAATCATAAATCATGTGTGTGATTTGGATCTTGTCTTACCTGACATGAGAGTACACCCGAGGGATTTCTTGTAATTAACTGCGAATATTATAATTTTCACTTTTTACCAAACTAACACCGATATCTTCTCTTTGAACGAGGCATTCTCTTTAATTTCAGCTTGAGTATTTAATAGTTACACTTAAAAAATTGCATGTGTATTACAGACACATTACTTATGTATTACGATGTCTATATTATAGGTACCATTTTTCTATGCCTATAGGTACTTTATTATTTCCGAAATGTAAAAATGCTTTTAAAAAAGAAACTCGACTTGAGAGAAGGTGAGATTTTGTTTCTTTATTTTGCATTCGAGTTCTTTAGCTGAAACAAGACACGTTGGCATCCTGAGATTTAATGAGACACTGCAGTTTCATTTCTCCATCACACTGTAATCAAGTCCTGGCCCGTCTCGTCTCTCGTTGTTCATTTGTCCACACTAAATTTCTATGGAAGAATATGCATCTCATTATATTATCTGTCTGCTCATTTGAATACTAGCTCTGGCTCTATCTAAGAAACTATAATACTTAAAGCTGTATAAAAATGCACACATTCCAGCTGAAAACATATTATACAGTTTTGTCAGTTTCAAATAAGGAGTATAAATAATAATAAGAGCATAGAATGACTGTTTTGCATATCATTATAATATAGTAAATTTAAAGCAGAGAGATTAGACAAGAACGCTTTATAAATGAATGTTACTATTAGTAAAAGCAAACTCGTTATGCATTTCGTGGCCTCTCTCAACTCTCAACCAACATGACATACATAAGAGATGTTCTCTGAAATGCAAAATAAAAGAATTCCAACAAAGCATTCAACACAGTACCTAGTAGTACCTACACTTTGTATTTATTATGGAATGCATAGGTAGCTAGCTACCACAGCTGAAGCATACAACTTAACTTGAATTTATATTAATATTAATCCGTCCATTATAGCATACCTCTTCGTTCTTCTTCGTAACGTACACAATACATAATAAAAAAAGTTCAATGTACAAATGAAATGTATAAGTAGTCTAGAAATAATAATGCAAATGCATTTCCATGCACACACATTGTACATTTACACACCATAGTTAATGCCTTAATGCATATCTCTTGCAACTTGGCTAAGACGAGAAAGAGACAAAAGAAATAAAAGAAGTTTACTAAAAGCAAAGCTTGCACAGGCTGAACAGACTCGTCGTTCTAGTTGTAGTCAAGTCTGACAAATGAATAACTATGCATAATAGTTAGTGTATTAACTATTATAAAAAAGTAAAAGTGTATAATGGAATTTAGTAAGAGGACGAGCCTGAGAATGAGCGAGAGAGTGCGAGAGAAAGAAAGAGCGAAACGAAGCCAAGGAGAGTATCTAATGTGATATAATAGTTCTGGTTAGATTTAGATTTACAACGAGTGGAGTATTAGAGAATGGTAGAATGGAAGTTCGATTTGGAAGGACCGGTAAAGCAAAGAGCAGAAAAGAGAGTACATCCACACAAAAGAAAGAAGCGATACACGGATGCATAGCTAATGTGAGATTCCCATTGCAAGTATGCAAATGAAGCCAGAGTATGTAAATGATGAAGTGCTATAGTGTAAAAGCCTTGCCTTGTGTTTGTGTTATAATAAGTAAAGTACTACATATACCTACCAACATACATACACTGTGTTCTTTCGGATGATTGTTAGTGTGTAAAGTAGTTAGTTTTGTAGGTATGTAGCCTGAGCTGTTCTTCTGCGATGATAATAATAATAATAACAATATGAAAGGGCGAGAGCATAAAATACATTACACACACACAACTATGTAGTGTACTATGTAGCTTGACGTACATTAAGTTGCACACTCGTATAAAGTAGGTAGTGATATATAATCTTGGTATTATTGTGTGTGTCATAATGTTGTATGTGTAAAGTAATGCTTTCTCTGTGATGGGTTGTGAGGAGCGTTGTGTTGAGCGAGCGAGAGAGTTGAGAGTGCTATCAAAAGAGTAAATGGGGGAAGATTCTCTCTGCGACTGTGACTGTGACTGCTGAAAAAATATCTTCAATCTCCATTGTTCAAGGCGTTGGTAACTCTTCTCTTATGTATATATCGTTTCGTTCTTTTGCATATTTAATACATGCATGTATTGGAAGTTGAATCGGATTGAAGCATTGAGATAGTAGTGTATGTAGATTTAGTTTATGTATGTATATGTATAGAAGGTTGAAGTTAGTTTAATATGGCTTTGCTGAGGCTTGGATGGAACTCTTTAACTCTTCACTGCTACTAGTAGCGTGTAATGGTATGCAATAAGGGGAGACAGTTTTTTTATTCCTGTATAGGAGTTTCTTCCTTTCTTTAGTTCTTTTCTTTTATTTCATTTATTCCATGAGAAATGGAACTGCATTTCGAATTTAGTTCGTCACAGTAATACTTTACTAGCTTTGTGATTATAATAGCACAGTAGTATAGTAGTAGAGTAGAAGGAATACAGACACTGTCTGTTTTGTCTTTATCTTTAGAAATTCACTATGATATATTTGTACTTTAGTTCAGATATAGAGAGAGAGAGACAACACTACAGACTACTATTAGGAACGGAAACAGTGTATACCTAAGTATTTGTTTTGCTGTGTTACATATTACATTATGTACTAGTAGGTAGGACTGCTACATTGCACCACACAGTGAGTTTCACTCTCACTCATTGAAAATGACTCAAAAGCTGCTCTAAAAAGCCTGACAGAACTCTGAATTACTGAGCATGATTAGCATGCAAATTATATGCAAAGAGACATCACCGAATCATTCTCCCCTCTCGTCTTTAGTTCTTTTTCAAAGATTTTATAGAAAAAATGTCGCTCATATGTTCCAACTCTTTCACCATCATCGTCATATCATAATAATGAATGTTCGCAAGCTGAATTCAGCTACACTTACTACTTTACTATTCTGCCACAGTCTGCCTTCATTTACTCGACTTCTCTCTCTCACTCTGTGTGTCTCTAGTGTATTCATATATACTCAGGAGTTGTATAAAAGGAAATAGAAAAAAATGTTATACAAGAGATATTATTTTTATTCCATTCAAATGAACTCATTGCTTTGAATGCTGAAGATCTGCATGGAATCTAGATGGAATGGATGGCTAATGTATATTATCTCTTTCTATTCAGTTCAATTCATTTTTATATTGCTCTCTCACTCTTTCATTCTCTCTTGTATGTATGTATGTAGTGGATTAATGTATGCATAAATGCAAATGAAATGAATCCCAGCGTCCAATGAGTTTAAAGTAATTTTGCATTTCGTATTCCGTCCATCTCAGTGTCATCAACTGCCGTTTAGTTCAGAGCTAGTAGTATCGTACGTAAAGTGCTACTGCGTATATCTGTCTAACTCTCATTTATATTTCATCAGAATTCAAAAAATACGTGCTACATTTTACATACTAATTTCAAACTTTCAAACGTTTCCATACATTTTGCGAGTGAGTGTGAGTTAGCAAGTTAATAATAAATTCGTTAGTTACCTGCTATGCATCTTCTGTCACACAGGGAAATTAAATTACAGTTGAAGCGTTAATAGACACTAATTCAATAAACTTCAAAAGACTGGTTGTCTCTAACATGGAATACTGTGTTCAAACTTGTTTTTAATTAATAAAGTATAGATTTTAACGTTATGGCATTCATTATCGTGTTATCACACCAAGTTTTGTGTATACTCAAACGCAATCCACAACCCAAGCTTAAAAACATTTTAAGTAAGCGTGTATGCTTCAAGTTTCAATATCGTGTTTAATGAATACATACAGACTAGCCATCAGTTTAAGTAGAACATACATACAGAGAGATAACACGACGAGTGATCAACAGCCAACGAGTAAGTACAAAGATCGTTTGGGTGGATTTATAAAAAATGGAATTATAAAAAAAATGTGTTGATGTATTTGATTTGCAAAGTAATTTGCATTGGAACAAGAAAATTTGCAATGCAAAGCACACTTGTCAACACAAAACGTGAATAGCGACAAGGTGGTCACGAAAATAAGGATGAAAGTGAAGGTTGTATGCAATTACGAACATTTTTTGTATGAACTAAACCCAAATCTATCAATGCAGAACCTGTACTGAACAAGTGTGTGGAGATGTGATGATTGTTGTGTATGTGTGTTCAACACGCGGAACAGGAAAGTCAATATATCTGTATTTTCACTTCCAAATCCTCTTTACGAAGTATACATTGCAGGTAAGCTAAGCTCTTTTACAAAAGTAAATGTTATTGATTTTAAGTACACAGTTCAATAAGACTCACTTACATTTAACAATAACAACTCAGTCAGCAGTACAAATGGAATTCATTGGGAAAACACACACATAACACACACACAAAACATGTAACTAAACCAAAGTACAAGCGAAAACAGCAACCACTTATTAGTACTATATTAGTTCAAGCAAGCTATTGAGAGGTTCATTTTTTGCCCATCCAATTTCTGATAGACCATTATTAGTTGCCCATTTGAATGGAAAAGGTTCGACTTGACTGTGCACTTTGTGGTTTGCTTTGGTAGGTTTCATTTTCATATCGTTTTGGGTTCAGCGTTTGACCTGGAAAAAAGGAGCCTACCTTTTACTACCCACTTCATCCTTTAATGCATTAGTGCTTTCGTGTATTTATTATCGGCCTGGTTGGGCTGTCAATTGAACTCTAAATCTAAACTGAACCTTTTTCATCGGCCTTTTTGAGCAATTGCTCTTTTAAGCCTTGAACTACTAAATGAATTGTTACACAGAGCCAATAAATTGATTCTTTTGTGTTTTGACACTATCGAGTATGCGACTTCAATTTGGACACATTGTGAATAATTTCTAGCTTGATAATTTATTGCTCTCTTCAAATCAAATATAAATACATAATGATCAACACCTATAATGACTTAAGCTGATCATTGCAGCACCTCCTTTGTAAATATTCGTTTGTGTGAAATATAACTGAAAAAGCTAACATCAACAAGCAACAGTTGTACTACTAGATTGAAAAAGAAGAATTTCCACACAGCAATCGTATTCACATGATGTCTACACAGTTTTTGTGGGCTAAGAGATAAATGGCATACAAATGCAAATTGAAAGCTTTCAATAACAGTCTTATCGTGATTATTAATGTAAAATAACCTGACTCGCAGCAAAATGAAATCAATATAGCTAACAAGAAACAAACTAATAAATATAAACTCACTTCTAAAATTCATCTATGTGTATGCTTTGATTACTGATTACACTGATATTTAATGTTTACACTCAAATTTCCATACTACTACTATAGTCCATTTTTTTTTAAATGTCCCTTCATTTTCCGTTTTCAATGTTAAAAATTCTGCATAGATGTTTATTG
>JAQFYB010001694.1:0-30319 GCA_034694085.1 Pogonognathellus longicornis
TCTCAAATCATAACTCTTTCTGGTTCATGAGATATTAATTCTTGAAAACTTCGTCTCATTTATGAAACACCCTGTACTTCTAACTAAGCAAGTTTCGTATGTCTCATGTTTAGACAAAATGAAGGTCTTAAGTCAAAACTTAATTATTTTAGGAGAAAACACCAGTCCCTGTTGTCTCTGACTCAAAATACGGTACCTACTAATTTTAACCGTTTATGACTAAGGCTGTAATATATGGCTTTGCAATCCTAATGCTGTGTTAAACGACCCTAAGACATTTTAAATATCATGGCATATAAACATTTTTAAAATAAAGGTAATCCTGCAGTTTCTTCAATACACAACACACTTAGTAAATTTTAAAGCAAAATTTGAATCTTTTGAAAAATTATTTATTTTGCCTGACTGATTTTGCCAGTATTTTGACATTAATTTTTGTAGGAAATAAAAATGCCAATTGAAAAACTCATAAAATATTTATACTGAAATTTAGGTCATTTACACTCAATTTACATTCAAATAGGTGTGTCAGTTGGTACACCCTTGGGATGAACAGGGTTAAAAAAATCAAGGGTTGTGGTGCAAACCTTCCATAATGAAAGTTAAGTCAAAGTAGAAAATCATTAAATAAAAAAGCAGCATTCATATCATTTAGATTTCAAGAATAATGAAAATTGAGTCTAATATAGGATTTGGTCACTTTGTGTCTTCACTGTACCTATTTGTACGTAGGTGGGGTAGAAGTACTATCAGTGTTTGAACACTACAATGCGAATTGTGAAGCAGCAGACATTGAAGGAGAGGAATGTTTTGGTTTCTCTTTCCTTCCTTTTGCTTGATTCCTTGTTGCCGTTGCCATGCTATGGGAGAAGAAGAGTTTGCACAGCAAAGATATCTGTGAGGTGGCTATAGAGGACGAACGCAATGGTTTCTCAATGAACTGTTTCCTCGATTCCATCGTCGCTTTAACCCAAAAGAGTGTGGGTTGAAGTGTACTATTTGAAGTATCGGTGTGGTGCATAGTTTAAGTTCAATTTTCACACATGCCTTAAAAAACGTTTTGTTTCTCACAGTTTCCTTTTGAATTGGGAGAGAAATGTTTTGTTTTCCTTTTTCTAGGGCCTTGTGTGAGACAGGGAGCATTTGTATGTTAAGACTCTGCTACACACGATCCGTTGTTCCCTTACAAGTTATACTTGCGTCCTTGTCTCATTTAATTCGCATCTGTAATTGGGAAAAAGGATATCCGTTGCTTAAGTATTGTTCGTACACGGAGGTTAAGCTTGGTAATGTGTAAAAACCTGAGTAACAAAGGAGCGGTGGTATTTGGTCTAAATGGCTTACGCTTTTGTCTGGTACAAGGGTATTGTATATGTGGAGTGTTCATCCTGGTTGTGCAGTTTGAGCTTCCCTTGCCTATCATCGTTTCTTTGCTGTTGCCTGCGAATTTCCACTTGCGTTTGAAATGGAGATCACGTTCTATGAGTTCTAGAGGTTCTCGAGGTTGGTTGGTCTTCCTTTTAGATTTCCGTACATTTTCGACATATCTTTCCAGTTTCTGTTGTTGTCCGTGTTTGTTTCCAATTTTGGCTCACTTGTAAAACTGTGTGTGTGAGAGAGAAAGTGGAACGTACTCCACGGAGAGAAGGCAGAAGGCAACGCAATGGAAAAGTAAAGCAACTAAGACTACTAGAAAGACTATTACTACTCCGTCCACGGTAAATGTATTTATATACGGAGGAAGATGAGAGATAAGGAGGAAAAACGAGAGTGCAAGAACCCTTCGCACATCAGATCACATCAGAATCTCTCTCGAGATTTTGTCTCTAACATGTAACAATGTTTTTATGTAGGTTTTCTAGCAATGTAGGACTATAATAAGAATATCCCAAATTCGTTTCTTCCTGCTAAAAATGAGAGACAAAGGAACTTAAGGCAAACGAAGAGAGTACTTACTACTATACAGCCGGATCAAAAAAAATTGCCTACAGACAAATACAAAAAATATTTTCCTCGCTCAAAGTAGCTTTATGTGTGGAGTTGGTGCATTATAGTGAAAGAGAGAGAGAGAGAGAAAAAGAGAGAGAGAGAGACAGAGAGAAAGCAGCTTTGCTACGTAATTCTAAGTATGTAAAAATGTGTGGGAAAATAAATGATAGTTGCGTTCTTCACTCGTCAGTTCATGGAAATTTGCTCTTTTTTTCTGTTTAGCTGTTGTATTTTTTACGAGCAAAAGTTTAAAACTTCAGTCATTCCTTTAGTATTCATGAGATGAGACGTAGGTTGAAATCGTGACAGCGCAGCGCACTCAATGTACTACACGAGTTCTACTTTTCTTTTTGGCGTGGCTCTGCTATGTACTGGTTGTAAATCCGTAATCAAATACATACAAACTCACTACATGACTACATGTATGAGTGTATGGAATGCATGAGAGCTTCAAGGTAGTTGATCAACGTTTAGTAAATTGGTAACATTCTGTGGATTGCAATAAAATACTTGTACAGAACTCGCAAATTGTAAGTTCTAAATTAAATATGAAAGTCGTGTAGCTCTCCATGGACTTTCTATGTAGGTCTTCCATTCAATTCCATCCAAATGGGAAGCATGAAACACTGCACCCAATTGTTGGAATAATAATACATAACATATCTGTATCTCATACGAGCAGATTTCACCAAAAACCGATACGTTCGCAATTTTGTTGAATCATGCAAATAGTACGAGGAGTACATAGAGGTAGATGTACACACGATACGTGGCTCAGAGTGCAAAGCCATTTCAAGAGTTGATGTAGTGTTTAAATTGAAACCTGTATTTCCTAATGCCTACAGAATTACACTTTAACCTCAAGGCACCAAACTTGTATAATGGCTTATTGTTAGTATCTCCATAAACTTTATAATGGCTGTTTCCAATAACACATCATGGAGAAGCATTAAATTACCATACGAGCCACCTCACTCTTCTATCATAAGTGGAACCATGTTTTCGTGAAATGTAATTAAATTTATACATGCATTGAAAATATTCATAGTATTGTGTGCTCAGAATTTCAACCAGTCAATGCACTATGTATATACTATCTCTTTATCACATGCTTAACAATTCATAAAGTTCAACTCCTGAATATTCAAATACTTTCACTTTGAATATTTTCTCTTCCATTTCTCTTCCTTCAGAATATTAAATACAGCAATGCCCAAAAATGAAACAAATCAATTTAATTGTAATTACTATTAAAATACAAAAAAACTTTCATACAAAATAAACTTCTGACTGAGTTGGCAAATTGCAATGTATGCTTGATCATGGTTGAATGGAGGGGTTGAATGAAATGATTTGACTTGTCATCATTTTTGCTCATTCCACCAGTTTCTCCAGTTCATTCCACCGTTGCCTGTCACAGCAAAAAAAGTAACAACTCTATGTGGCTCGTAGAAAAGACCTGATGAGACTGAGCGGTTTATCAGTACATGAACTAAGCCATTACTATTCTGACGGTTACTATGTCGTTTCTATTCAGTTTGGCGAAAATATTCAGCTGGAGACTTCCTTCATGAGAATAACAGTGTCAAGTTATTACAGGAGGCTTTCAAAGTTTATGATTCACTGTTTCACGACTTTGTTTGGCATTATACTCAACATCTGTAGTGAGTACACCGCACTGCCATGTATCTAGAAGCTATCTCTCCCCACAGAAACACACTAGCAACACTACACTTTCTGTGCTACCTAAACATACAAGGTTTTTGCAAGTCCACAGTACAACTCTATAGATAGGTACCCAAATATCTATAGGTAGGTGCATTAGGTATTTATATTATTCGATGGTTGCTATGCCTCGTTTGGCATCGAAGAGACAAGTGCTTGTAAGTAAGCTATTTAGATATATATTTGGTTGAAAAACGTATTTTGCCCAGTGTTGCTATTTATACGTAAAGGAATATTAGGATTACTTACTACTACAAGCAAGGGAAAGATATTCCTACATAAAATAATATACTTATCACTATTACTGCAACATAATATTATAGTGGACACGTATATGCAAACTGACTGTAATATGATTTGACTTCACGTTTCTCACGATACGAAATAGTGTTAGGTGGTTGGATGCCGACTGACATAACGCGTATGGACGACCATTCATGTTATATAATATTATATTAGGTGTGTAGGGACTGCGACTACCTTGGATGGAATATTAGAGTTGTGTAGTGCTATTGAATGCGTCTAGAAAGGTTTCAATGTATAATGTAATGTAGTGTAATGTAGCGAATGTGGCCTATGTAAGATGGAACCATTTCACGCCCCAGATAGCCGGAATAATGGATTTTCTCATGGCTATGACTCGAGGTTTGACAGCCTGTAAAATATTAGCTGGCCAAAGTATCTGTACGTCCATAATAGATTTCACACTGTTGACTTGGGCACATTTTATGTTAGCATTGAAAATTATTTCCACCCAAACCAACAAAATCATAAACTCTTTTTCAATATCTTTGCCAGAAACTGGATACCTCGACATAGGTACAAGTTCCGGAAAAATATGTACAGCATTGCGTATGTAACACTAACACATACACTACATCGAATAACTTCATGGTGGCAGTCTAATATATTGTGTGTTTAATAATATTATAACATTAGCTGTGTACAATGGCACCATACAAATATTATGCTTTGACCCAAAAACCTGTACGTTCGTCTACGTGTTCCTTTCCAACACAAGCTACATCTCTTTCTCCTACGGACACATCCATGTCAAAACGTACACAGAATAAGGCTCATGATTTATTACACTGTACCATTCACACTGTGCAAAGTAGGAAATTCACCGCTTTGTGTACATAATGTCATTCGCTTCCAGCAAGAATATTTTTAGATTTTCATTAACTTTCCCATACACTCATTCGTTTCAAGTGTACATAGTAAAAACACACCTGTACATTCAACACCATCAACACAATGTTAATATCATCACAAGACAAACACATGCAATTTATGATGTTGATGAGCAAAGTTAAATTTGTAATTTGTCTTTGTTTACACGCTCCAGAAAATCTTTTTTCCAACATGCAACTCCGTGAAATTATATTTTTATTTATTAGATTCAATTTCAAATGAAAACTTTGTTTATTATTCAAGCTAACGAGCATCCAACAAGGCTTGTGTATTTCGGGAATATGCAATACGTATTTGAAAATGTATAGTGTCATGGCTTTGTTTATTATATACTATGTATATATTTAAATATTTTATGCAAAGCACAAGTTCAAATGGAAAATGAAAAAGATGTACAGAGTTATGTCATTAGAAAACAATATGAATGCCAAAACATGTAAAATTTTAGTTAGTTCTAAAGTTCATGACGTGTTAATTTTAAAGCATGCAAGAAAAGAGAGAGTTCTTAGGAAAATGTTTTAATTGATGAACTACTGTTCGTTGTAAATATGTATTCAATGTGAAAATAAATAGGAGTGAAGAAAGACATTGTAACATGAAACAATGAAGAGTAGATTAAGTATATTGAAAGCGTAACTGAGTTTAATATGTTTTTGTGACAACAATGATAGTTGTACTAGGAACTGTGTTCATGTTTCCCATAAGACTTGGAGAATGTAGCTGCGTAAAACTTAAAAAGGTTGTTATATGGGATATGATATGATGCTATGTGTTTTATTGTTTTAGTGAATCTAGTTAAGAGAAGAGGAGGAGGAACTAGAATATATCCGCTTTGTAATGCGTTAACTCGTTACTTATGCCTGTAATGCGTTTAAGTGTAAATAATGTATTAGGCGATATATAAAATGATATAATGGAAAGAGACGAGAGACAGAGGGAGGGAATAAAAGAAGAAGGAAGGAAGGATCAAGAGGGAGAGAAAGTAAAGTGAAGTTCAAGTTAAGTTGAGTTTAGGGAATCATAACAGATGTGTTTAAAAGTTGCTTTTGCGAGAGAGCGAGCAGAGCACGTTCGTAGGTTACGTTGCTCAATACTTTCATTTCCTTTTCTCTCATTGCCTCTATCACAAACACACACACACATCACACACGTACTTTCTCCCATTCGGCGAGTAATTAATGGAAAAAGTGAGAAAATTTTCTCACACCAAATTATTTGATATGAACATTTGTTCTCTCTCCGCAAATAACATCTGTTTACACACCCCAGCTTTAATCTGCTTTTCCATTTTTCTCCTTGTGTGTGTATTGTATGTGTGTACTGTATATACCTATACATATATGTGTGTGTGTTTGTTGTATGTGTGAGTGTGTAATATGCTTTTGTACACTGTTTCTCGTTCTTCCGCGAAGATTTCCTAATATTATGGAAGCAAAACTAGGGTCGGGAAGAACGTAGAGAAGTTGAACAACGTGATGTGAAGTTATTTACTATCACTACCTGCACTGTAATGCAATCCTTCTCTTTCCCTCTTAATGGTTTTAATTACATTGCATGTACACGAGTATTTATCACGTAATACGTAGTAATAACAATATATCAATTGGACTATGTATATGGATGTATACATCCTACACGTTACAACTAATTAATGTTTTTAGCACACAAACACTCACACACAATACTCAAAACACACGGAGCCATTACAGTGCAGCTACCTATACTCCTACTACAATCTACCTACACTATACACAACATGCAATCACTATACTGCATTCATCCACGACAACTAATACGTGTGCAGTTTAGACAATGAGAAAGCAAAATTATTTTATTTTCTCGGCTGTTATTTCATCTCCATCAGATATATCTGGTTGTGTGTGCTGTGCTGTATCCCCAGTTTTCGAGTAATTATCTGTAAACTACTACCAAACAGCTTTTCACTCCAAATATATCACCAGGAGCCAAGCAAGGCAAATTCTCAAACATTAGCAGTAATATGATACTCATAATAATATTCAATTATATCAACAACTTTGCTTCCATGAATTTTTCCCAGAAATTCTCAGAGCTTTGCTTTCTGTGAATATAGAGCCCATTAGTTTTTCCACAGCTTTTTATTACATTACTTAATACTGCTATTTACATTTCCAAGTATTTGTTTTTATTATATATTATACAGATCTAATGTGTATAATATTCTAAGAATCTACTAATGTACGTATCTGTGTATGAAGCGTCATACTGTTTTATAATAAAGAGGAGCCTTTTAGCGTCACAAAATCCATATTTCAAGCATCCGTCGTGATCGTCGTTGTTGTTGCTGTGCTCCTCCTGGTTTGTTAGTTCGGTTCATATTGTTAGTATTTTTGCTTGTTTCTTTATTCTTTTCGCACATCAATTGTGTCTGTCATGTCAGATGTGCATTGCATGGTCGGATTTAAGTTTGGGTCGTTGCTGCTAAGATTTTGTGACTATTTCTTGTACATTTCCACTCACACATACAAAATGGTCTTTTATGGTACGGAGCATGAATAAGGTAGCTGAGAAATAATACGAGATCCATACAATACCAAAAGTGGCCAGTATCTCTGTTCACTGACATTTCATTGCATTGGTTTGTTGTGTATGGGTTGTGTTGGCTGGAGCTCAGAGATCTTCCGTTGACTCTGTGTAACTTTGGCTCTTCTCCACTTCACTCATTGTGGCTTTCCCTTCACATGACTTTCCTCATGTACACAACACACACAAGGAATATACAGCCCCATAACATACACGTCATGCAATGCAACTCTCTTTCCTAAACCACCTATCTCAAACATTCTATTATAATGTATGTCTATACATGCTTCAAATGTATAACCCTACAAGCTACTTTCCAACTCAATTCCACTATTTACTAGTTACTTTACTTTAGTGCTACAACACCAGTCCGACTCCCAGCAATTGTTATGTGAGAACTATTTTAGCACCAGCACTGTAGAATGTATATAAGCATTAGTAGTGGTATTAGTGTGCGGATGGTGCAGCCAAGTCAATTGGAACATCTGTGCACAACAGACAGTGTATATAGTTATTAGTTATATACAGAGTGTACTTAGCTATACACACATTGGTATTCGTGTAAAAGTGTTTGGTGGTAGTTTGGTAGTTTCAAATCTGTGTAACTGCTAGATGTGACTGAGCGCACAAGAGCAGAGGTCAATTTTTTTCTTGAGCCATCCTTAGCTTTTTCCTCGTCCACGTCTGACTGATGAAGGGAAGCGAGGAAACAAACTTGACCTCTAGAGACAACTAAATTTTCATTCGTAGAACGGAACATTTTGTGTCGGAATCCGGAAAATACTATCGTGTTTTGTTTTCATTATCGATTCGTTTAGCTACATTTCCTAGCAAATGAGTAAGACTGTAGTATGTAATGTGTAAGTAGCAGAGCAATCACACAAACTTGCACGAATATATTACAACGACTCATGTGTACTATACTCCTAGTAATAGTGTAGTGTGTGTAAAAGGATTTTGTATACCTAGCCCAGCTATGTAATATATTTAGAATGTACCTATTGTTGTATAGTATGGATGGAGTGTAGCATATGTCGCACACATGTCTAAATGCATCTTTCTCTCTGACTCTCTCCTCCGTCTTTGGCTGGTGGTTGGATGGAAAACATTGGATTGGTTTCTATGCTACTTTTGCATGCATCAGGAGCAATAGAGTCAGATGGGGAAAGTTGCATTCGGATGATTAGAGTAAACAAAGTTTTATTCTTTCATTCCCATTTCGTCGGTTAACAGTATTAGCAATCAAGCTAACTGTTAAATGTTCAATTTGGCTGCGTGTAGATATGTACGTTCATTTTTCGTGTTCGGTCTCCAATGTACCACCTCCACTACTTCCTTCTCAAAGAAAATGAGCGGATTTGCATAATTGATTTTCACAGGTTTCAGAGGGTCCCCTTGCTCATTAGAGTGTGTGTAAAAAAAGTCGGGAGGAAATCGTATTATCTTATGTATAGCCAATATGTCATATATAAAACTTGTTGGGATATCCGCACGCACATAAAAATCCTCCATAAATTATACAGTTGAGGAGTCACACAGCTATACTGTGCTAGCTACACACACGCTATGCGAAGAATAGAACTGCAATTGTGCCGCACTACGAAATATAAAAGACTCAACAAAGTTTCATTTTTACGAAGATTTTATTAGGACTATAATGTAAGACTGAACATCTTGTGTAGTACACTCTCATCAGGTTCAAGTTCCCGTCCTATTATCTTCCGCTAGTATATTTCAGATTAGTTTCTAAAACCAAGAGGGTTGTTACTACTACATTGAACTAATAGTCTAAGTAGAGTGTATTATATGGGATTTTGTGTATACTATGTGTATAATATAATGAACACAGAAATTACTACTATTTTTACGACTATGGCTCATATTTGACATTATTGGTTAGATAGGACGAAAGAGAAAGTAGTCACATTGATTTTTTGCTAAGTCACTGTAATACTACAGCGGCTATACTCGTAGCACTTCTAAAACAGCAAGGTTGTATATCGAGATACATAAATATTTACAGGATATACTTGTAAGAGAGAAATAATAACAGAACGTCTTTGTACGTGTACATATAAAGTACAAACGAAATGTACACTGGAAGTTGCTGTGCTAGGAGTATTCGTCTGTGAGTTACTACTCCACATACATATACAATAAACCATCGAGTAGCAGAGTGCAGAGTGTATGTATGTAATGTAAACCAAGTTTAACTCTGCTCGCTCAGTTAATAAAAGTGAACCGGGGAAAATAAATTCAACGAGAACTGAGAAAAGTGATTTGGTAGCAAAACTGAACAGAAGGTTAGTATTTCGGACGAGTACTACCTACATACAACATAGTTGTGCTTGTGCTAGGGAATACATTGTCAGAAACCGAGAAACTACAACATTCCCTACACAAACCCTATTATTAACGAATATACGAACACTCGTATTTAGACTGCTCTGTACAACTGCTGGTTTTGCTAGTGGAAGTGAATTGTAAAGTAAACGTTGAACGTAGTATTTCAATGGCAAACCTGGGTTTCCTTTCTATGGTTATGTAAAATGTGTAAATGAGTTCAAACGAAGAAGGAGGAAGAAGACATGGGTGCTTGAAACACAGTCTCTCTCATATATACGCTTACACATGCATTACACGCACATGTACATACACTACAACTACCACATTTTGTTATAGCATTGCACTGCACGCTTTGTTGAGTCCGCTAGCTACATAACATACAATATTGAGTTGAGCTTGAGACTATATGTATGCTGTGTGAGGCAAAAAGCTGCTCAACTTAGAACATTCACTCACTAAAATAAAACCACATCAAACCAAAGCCAACAAAACGAACAAGGAGACAAGCAATCGAAATCAGTTTGAAATTTTGGAATGAGGAGTGTGTTGTTGTGTCTAGGAGTTTTGTGTAGAGCGAAACGATACAGACAGAACAGCAGGAGAAATGCATTCAGACTTTGTGTTCACGACACACAAGTTCAACGCAACGATGTGAATTGATTACTAGGAAACCAGAAAATAGAAACTGCTGTACTGTACTCAGAGTATAAGCCGGAGTGGGAGTTCATGTTCATTCGTTAGCTGAGTGAGACTGAGTATATCTAGTACAGCGTATAATAATATTATTCTAGAGTTTATATTTATCTTTATTTTGCTGTTACTGCCATTGCATTGCATTGTGTTTGGCTACCTTTACTCAACACACACACAGAGATAGAAAAAGAATTGCTGTCCTTCACTGACATAAAATGCCATAGTGCGCGATTCTACCGAAGAAGCAAGTTTGACAACTGTAACGGTTAACTGTCCAAACTAGCTTTCCTCAGTTAGACTATATACATATCTCAATGTATAACAATCCAATGGCCTATTTATAAATAGATAGGGTTGTAAACCCAACAGTTATTTTCCACAAGCAAATTCAGGATTATTGAGGATTACGATGTAAAAAGTGATTCGTTTTTTTATTTCTTCCGCTAATTGATAGCCAAGTTTTTATTTCATTTTTGGGGGCATTTTTTCTACCCTTGAGCTTTCCGTAAGGGGTAAATAGGTAAATGTGAAGAGTTATGGCGGAGAAAATATTTGGCAACCCTAGAAAGAAAGACGGGGAGAAAGGAGTTGAGTATACTGTAGGGCAGTATATATGGGGATGAGCTAATGCTATGCGTATGTACAACAGGAACGAGTGTTATAGAAAATAAGATTGAGAGAAGAAAGGCGGACGAGGTGTATCGTAATTCCGGTACATTTTCTATTGTGCTCGTCGTATTGTATTCCATGTTATGAAGAGTATCGCAAAGTTCAATGGGTGGAACGATCCATACACAATCGTGTTTTTCTCTTGACACTCTGTCGTTTGAAACGGAAGATTTGTTTTCTATGTCTCTTTTATTCTAATTTATATCCAATGACACGATGTATATATGTACATGTATATACACATAGGAGTGTATATACTTGGTGTGTGTATATGTGTGTTCGCGGAGCAGGAAGAGCTTTATATATTTACAAAGCTTATATATGAACATCTGTGTAGGTACGGACATTTCTTTCTATTTCACGCATTGCGTGGTTTTACTGTACAATTGTATGGTTATTTGTGTTATGTACTGACTGTTTTTCTTTAACACAAGTTGGGGGCTGAGTGGACTTGAGGACGTAGCAGAGAAGAGATCTGAGTGCTCAAGAGTAAAATTCTTCGACCAAATTTCAGACTCGGCACTCTTCCGTTTAGCATCATACTATTACAATTGAATTATGGATCTAAAGATAAATGCTCAATTCTGACAAAATTAAAACTAATAACTCTAATTAACAGAATGAACGTAAATACGTTTTATAAAATTATTATACATTTTTTATTTTATGAAAAATAAAAATTGCAGCTAATAGAATAATTTATAAAAATTCTAAAAATTAAGTTATTAAATGATCTACACTGTATATCATATTATATATAGTCATATTATACGACTAATAGTCAATAAAGTTTAAATGAATATTTTCAATCCAAATATTTAAGTTTAAATCTGTACTGTTGTTCAACAAATGTTGATTCGAAAATGAGCACTCTGGTAATACTTTACAAAAATGTTCCATTTGGGCTCTGAGGTACTCTAGAATGAAAGTAAGACACTAACAGTGTTGTAACTTTTTCTTGTAAGGAGATGTTGGACAACGATGAGGAAGATTGAAGACTGAATGCTGAAGTTGGAGTACCCAGTCTCGAGCAACGTAATTGTTCTGAGCTATAGTAGCACAGTACAAAACTTATATCATCTTTTTTGTAGTATCTTTGACAATAAAAAGTCCATTTCGAAAGTTTACTTGTACTCGTGTTATACAATACAATAATATGATACTTTTACTCTTACCACCGCCACACGCACTTATACTCTACAAGCTACCGCTATTACGTTACACACAAATAGCTACATTTAATAGTTTTTCTTTGTTTCGAGAAAGGCTTTTGTCAATTTCTTTTCCGGGGGTGTTCTACACTTACTCCTATATATCACACATATCTCCAGGTTACTCATAGTACGTTGTGATCGTTAGTGCGTCCCGCACTTGCGATTTATATTACAAATTCGATATTAAAATTGAAACACGTGTCAAAAAAACTGATCTCAAGTCGACAAGGCACCGCAAACCACGGAATCTCATCTGGTATTTCTTCATGAAGCATTACTGCCGAAGAATATTACTCAAATCCAGATTTCCAATTAAAATAGATTGACAACCTTGTCTATATAATGTGGCGTGAAGAGTATATGCCTACACTACTACAAGAACATATTCGAATTCCTCAGAGATATAGCACTGTATTGGACGTCGAATGCATGGCTTTTATAATGCAGTGCCAGTATGTCTTGTATTAGTAGTAGTAAAAGTTGAGTGTGAAAGTGAGAGGTATAGATTGCTGATTGAAGCTGGTAAAAAGAAGTGTGCTAAATTAAATGCAAATCCTGGAGTGAGAAAACTCATATCGTTATTCACAGGTCACCGCAACGTAGCCTCATAAGGTTAATTCGAATCCACTCAATTTAATTAGATGCTAACCAAATCAAAATGGGTATTGATTCAATTATGTGTGGTGAATGTAGGGGTGTAAAGGGAAATGTTGAGCATGGCGAATATAGACACAAAGGAATTTGATTTTCTTTTTTGAAGCCGTTTTTAGATTGTATTGGAATCGTCAGCTCAATTCAGTTCACTTACTGAGCTTCTACATTCTAGTCTATTATTACGCGTGCCATTGAAGCTGTGGAGGAGAAGCTATCTTCTAACACAAGCCACTCTGCCTATATTGAGAATTCCCAATCCCAAAAGAGAAAACAAGAAAGCCGGGAGGAGCAGGAGCACAGTTTGATTTACGTCAGAGTCAGACAGCCGGGATCGAATCTTCTTGTGATGAAAGTGAAAGTGAAATGAAGAAAGATCTTGGAAATTCGGAGCAAGGTGTGAGATGTGATCAGCTTAACTTTAAAAAAACTCTTCTGTTATGCAGCCCTTTCTAATGCTATTTCTCTTAATACAACCTAAGCAAAGGCTATGGATTCCAATTTGATTACTTACATCCTCACACTTCCTTTTTCGCCACTACAATTCCCACCACCGCTGTCAGGCCATAGACCTCCGCATCAAAATAAATGCTCTTCATCGTCACCACCACACAATTCATGCCTCTCTGCTTTTCCTCACTCCAATATCTAATACACACCGTATTTTCAACAGTTTTTCCAAACCAAATAATAACGCAAGTAATCGCATCCCCAATAAAAATTCGGAAATGAATAAAGACTATGACCACATCTCACTTTAGTATAGCACCACCATCCCAGTGTATGCTCCTATTTTTTACTTTCGATTTAAATTTGGAAATTATATCCATACAATCTTCCTTCATTTGAGATATTGAAATGATCTGTATAATAAAAATGTGTAATCAAATCTTAGCAAAATATTTCTCATAATTTATTTAGCACAATTATAATACGCCGTAGTAAATTTACATGCTGTAGTTGCAGTATAAAATTTGTGCAAAAATGGATTTTATACCCCGTAATACATTTTTCTTCATCTACTATTATAACATAATTCACAATTATTTTTAATTTCTGAGTGGAATTAAATTGTCCATTTATTGGCGATGAAATTGTTATAAATCTGAAGGCCTATTTCATGAGTTTTATTTTCTCATTCGGTCCTGGCTTTTGAAATTCTTGATTAGTAAAACAATTTTGATTTGAATGGAATATACATAATATGTGCCTCCGATTGGAAACCAATCTGAATATTATTAGAAATTAATCTCATGAAGTAATAAATCCTTATGATTTCTAGTGATTCAGTTAGCCACGTGGAAAAAAAATAAAAGAGATTGGGTATATTGTGTAGCCGGGAGTTTGACAATATTTTATATATACATTAACACACATGGTGAGCGTTGGATTAACATTACATATGATAATATAATTTTTTGGTAGCATGACACGGTAAGTCAATAAATAGCAATGAAGCTGGGGGTTCTTTTGTGACCCATATTGGTATTCACGCATCTGGAATGTATATACAATTACACATGCTGGGATGATTGTACTCACATGAAATGCATTGTGAGTCGTTTGCTATTATATTTGGTAGGTGGTTGAGATGGTGCTGGTCTTTGAAAGTGTGTATGTGTGAGTGTGTGTGTGAGGGACTGCACTGGCAAGGACTTGTGTACATCTATCAGTGCACATAGATTCACTCTGGCTGGAGTTTAGATTAAAAAATTACCATCCATACAGCCGTTGAGAATACTAAAGGGAAGAGAAGAAAGTAGGAGCCAAGCTCTCTGTACCGAGTATGTATTTCATTTGAATTCGATAAAAGCGACTGGTTGGATTTGCAAATAAAGCTATTCTACGTTGAAATTGATTGCTTCCTCTATTTTCACATTTTCTGTGCTCGTCCACACGTGCTGTGGATGGGCTAGATGCAGATTCAAATGGTAATAAAAATGCTGCTGTTGGCAATCGGCGTGGCAAGTCCACGGCAATATAGAAATGCCATGAACCCTTTCCTCTTCTCCCCGCAGTATCATTTCATATACTCCGACGCCACTCACCACCTTTTTCTTCCGCATCCCAACGCGTAACATTACCTAAGTATACACATCCATTGGCATAGATCACCTTCACTTCTTATGCAAAAATCTTCGTCTACCATCACCCACTAAGTGTCTACCAGGCTCTGTCTCTCAATACCACCACCATCCTCCGTCTCTCCGCTCTCCCACTACAATACTCGCCAATTCAATACCATTTCTCATTACACTATTAAGCTCGGCCTTTTTCTCGTATAGAGTCTAATATATTATATCGTAATGCAGATAATAATGGCCTGAGATATAGCATCAACCCAACTTAAAACGACATTCCACCCCTGTGACGCTCTACACTATTTTTATAAACCATAAACTTCATTTTGCGTATATGTAGCTATAGCCAACGTGAACGATCTACTTAAATTATACCCGGATATGTTATACAGTCTTGCCATACTACACAGTCTACTGTACTTAGCGTGTGTAACTACATATTTTTGTTTTATAGTAGTTATATGCATTCAATTGGAAAGGAGGAAACACATTTTACCTTGGTCTCTACGCTTTTGTATCCATTTTATTCCTTTTTAGCAATATATTATTATTGTAGAGACAGGTAGGGAGTTTACATGGATGCAAAGGGATTATCGATGGAATTTAAAGTTCCTCTTACTGTTAATGTACATAGCTTAAGCATCCATGGACAGAATTATAAACAAGAGACATTGCTTTAGTCTTTATACTCCTTTAGTACTAGTCACTAGTAGTAATACTACATGAAGCTAACACCAATAACAATTATATTAAAAACAGGACAACTCTCGTTGGGAAAGGACACCCGAGGCGTAGACTCACTCTTATGCGATGTAATACACAGAAAGCCTTGAGGGTGAGCCCAGAGAATTTATTGAAAATCTATAAGAGAGAAAGCAGGCAGTCTTTAGCTAAATCTACAAAATATACTTCTCACTACCACTTATTCACTACTTCCTCTCTTTGGCTATAGCTCTCTGCCTATTTAAATCCATATAGGTGCATCTATCTCTCAGTCACTACAACTCGTTGACACAGTTGACAGTATACAAATACATAGAAGCATTCGTGAAGTTGCACGTAAATAGCTGTCTTGTATATTATTGCTTTCTCCTATACAATACACTCCATGTACTTGCAAATGCACCAACAATAACAAGAAATTCACAATACAGTAATCATTTTGATTCTTTCACTAACAATATTACAGAATATAAAAATTCTGGAATATGAAAATACATTCGTGCCTCCTACACACATTTCTTTTCAACTGCATGTTTGTAGTTTGCAATATATTTTCAACTTATTTTCCACAATACACTACACAATATACAAATACGATACGGCTATGCTAATGTTTGTAAATTTGCATATCAATATATGCAATCTCATGCGTTGGAGTGAATGCTATGAAATGAGAAAACAAATTGCATGCGTATTGTAATTGTACATTTACATCGGCAAACGAATCGGATAAACATACTCGAGAAAAATACTTTTCTCGATCGTTCGTGTCTGTGTAAAAAAACAAGTAGTGTGTATCGTAACACAGACGAAGGAGTGTAGTATTAGTAGTAGTGTGCATACCTCCATGTATATTTGTTTTGTAGTATGCCTTTCATCTGTTTTGAAGCACCCATGCCGTAGTGCATTGTGTGAAGCGACACCATACACATACACACATGGTGATGCACAAAGGAAGAAGAAAGACAGTGGGTGTGTGTTGATAGGAAGGACGGGCGGATGGGTTTAAGAAGGGTGGTGGTGGTGGTGTGGTGTGGGCCACGTTGAGAAGAGCATGGATGGAAGTAGACATAAACATGGGCTACGACATAAATTTTAAACAGAAAGCTCAAGCAGACGATAGAAAAGAAATCCTGTGAGAGAAACCAGTGAAAGTCAATTCTAGCTCATGCCATCACCATGCCATTATTGCCAATGCCACGCGGGACAATTCTCAATGGATTCTTACATATTCTTTAAGCTACTACTATTTCTTGCGTGAATGCCCATTATCCCTGTTTATGAAAATCTAGACTGGCATGGCATGGATGCAAGAGAATTTCTCGTCTCCACACAAACACATGCACACACACACATACACACACAAAGATTCTCTTGTGGACTGTAATGGAGTATGCACAATTCTTTTCACAAAGACGACAACCACACCACCACCATCACGCCACCAATCAAACACTCTAGCGTCATAAAATGACAAGGCTGTAAATATTTCACGTGCAAACTAAAAAAGCAAGAAAAGCGAATGTGTGAGTGTCAAATGGTTACTGTGCTCCCCTAAGATAAAGCGTGTAATAGCCTATATTCATACATAGCACATCATAGTACACGCACAAACACACACACACACACACACATAGTGGTGTAAAGTCAACAGATCAAATTCATTTCACATTACTGAAATCGTAAATGGCAAAGTTACTTACGATAGGACATTAGGAAAATAGGATCTTGGACAGAGGCTCATGCACTCAACTATTTACGTTATGGGCTCAAAGTCTTTTTCGCAAGAGGTCCAGTCTGGTGCGCCTTGCTAAGAATGAGAAAGCTGATGCTAAGCTGTAAAAATATATACGGCTTCCTTCCAAGGTAGTTATAGGTGCTACGGTTTTACTCAGGAAAACAGATTAGTAGTTCAAATTCTCACAGCCGAAAAGTTTAGCTCAGACGCTTCTCCGGCAGTGAGAGTAAAATGTTGAGACAACTATATTATGTACTCTTTCAGTAATATAATGCGTGCGTATCTTCAATGTGCATTTATTTACTTATCACCTGTCTCAGGCTGGCAGCAGTGTGTGCAAACACATGGAACTTTCCATTAGCTACCTATCAGACCAACCATACCTCGTGTATCGTTTTGTATTGTTAAGTGCACGTAGTAGAGTAGAAAGTAGGGAGTGTGTTTTTAGTGCTTAGGCACAGTATGGCTATTTATATGTAACTGGTCGAAGGAGGAAGAAGATCAAAAGCTTTATGTCCCAGCGCCTTGAAGCATTCATTGGTTTCTTATATCAGACTGTAATCCATGTGCCAGTTCCTATACTAACAATCGGATTAGGTCTCCCTTCTCTCCAGCTCTTTTGCAATCCACTGCTCTCCAGAGTCAGGTGGTCCACAGGGCCATTTGGATACTTACGTTTCATTTGCTCAACTATATATTTACTTTTAAGACTTTTAAAATGTAGCCAGCCATTTGTATAAGTATACCGGTAGGAGTCTAGTTCATGTATTTTGAAGGTACTAACTGGGTACCTACTCCAACAAACAATTGGAATGCTATAACAGTAATGCCAGATAAATATCAAGATACTTGTCGTCTTGCAGAAAAGATTTTATTACCAAGATATAGATTGAATTGCAATATAGCCATTGTAATTATATAGTAGCCCGTATGTATACTGTTTGGAGTTGGCATAGAGTTACAACAAGAGTGTAGAAATACACTTGACAGATACACGTATTGCTGTGTTTTGTTTTATGGGTTATATTAGAGTGAAGTGGAATATAGGGTGGAACGAATACTAACAAAGTAAAAAGCCTCAACTCGACGTCAATATGGCGCTCTGTTTCTTACTCCTTTACTATGGCAGAATATTCCAAAATATTTTTGTCACTAAAACTGAAGAAAAATAATTTTCTGTGCATGTCAATTAAAAGGAACATAAATTAACAAGGCACTCATAGTCCAGTTAATCGGTGTAAACAATTATTTAAAACTGTGAGAAACACATGGTCATAGTGAAGGATAGGGAAACATACAGCCCAATTGACGTCACAGCTGCTTTATTACTTTGTTAGTATTCGTTCCACCCTATACTCCACTTCACTCTAGATTACATGTTAAAAATTATTTTTGTCATAACCAATGTTAGAGCTTCTTGATAGGAGAGGTCTTTATATAATTATGAATATTTTCGCTTTCAAGTGTATGAGGGGGAAAATCTATTTTCGGAACAGATTTCCTTTTCTATATTTGTATATTACATAGCGCAAATTTTCCCCAATTTCGACACTTCCCCCATCTAAATAATCTTTGTTGGCCCCTGAGCACTGAAAGGAAATGCATCACATGGCTAGATATATTAAATGCTAGTACTATGGATGTGAAATATACGTTTGGCTAAAGATATTATCGCGTTCTTGAATTTGTCTTTGCTTTGAGTAAAATGATTTTAAAAGTTTAGTTCTTTCCGTAAGAAATACAATAGTTAGCTACAATTAATTTCCTGCTCTAAAATTTAAACTGCCGACATAAAGGACGTTGCCTTAGAACTTGCGTATAAAGGCACTTACCTTTGCTTGGAACTTTGGAAGAACGACTGAATGTCTTCATACAATCGTCATCCCATTTCATCAAATCACGCCACTCTACAGATTACAGCAAATAGAAATGGCAGATAAGGTTTATCTACTGCCTCTCCTTCTCTCTCTGTCTCTAATCGAGTTTCCTAGCTGTTCAGTTCAATTCTGAAGTATTTCGTTGTTTCCTTGAACAATCTCAAGATCTGAGGGAAATTATAGCCATTGATGTCTATATCAACATTTTCTTTATCAACTCTACACAGAAAAACTAAAATCTTTCATATAGACAGAACAATATAAACGGCAGCATAAAATATACGGGTAGCTATATTAGGATGTCGAAAGTTAATGAACACACCAACGTCAACATTTCTGAAAAGAAATTGCGAACGTCAATAATTGTGAATTACAGTGAAAATACAGCATTAGTTGAAATGGACAAAAACTGTAATAATTTCTATTGTTTTATTGTGAAAGGCAATTTGTGAAGACAATTTTTCTACGAGAACAGGAGGAAGACTAGAAGTCTGGGTTATTTTGATTTAATCAAGGTTGTTATGGTTGAAACAATCGAATTCGGGTGAAATAGCTGTAATAGGAAAGACTATGGACTATGGAAGCCAATAGAACGGAAATTAAATCAAGCGTTCTTTGTGGGAATAACAGCTTTTTTGACCTTTCTGTTTTAACTTGATTCCGCAAAAGGGAAAAAAGTTTGTTGTACATAAGTTTCCTTTCCCTCGCTTCCATTATGTAAGTAAAGCCAGCACTAGTCAGTAACTGACATTAGAAATGTAAAAAGTCATTATATTTACAAGAACTCAACGAGATCGCTTCGTCGACGAATGCAAGCACTACCTACCTACACTATAGATACTTTACAAGATACGTATGGAAAAGTGCGATACTCCATGTGTTTGTTCTCATGCCCTTTTCTCCCTCATTCTCTCTCTCTCTCGCTCTCTCTCTCTCTCTCTCTTTCTGTGTCTGTCTGTCTCACAAGTCTATCTTGAGTCATTATCTCTATAGTGCATCTACTATTTATGTGTCTTGTGCCTACGTATACATTTCTTCAAAAGTTCATCCAACTGATTCTCTCGACTTTGCTTTGTTCTCTTCAAGTGTAGTCTGTGAGCATTGAGGACCGAACTGTAATTTGACTGACTCACTCTATCTCCTCCAGACTGTAACTCACATTCAGTTCCTAATGTCTGCAGAGTCTGCACAAGCACTACAAACGAACAACGAGTACCATGGTGGTGTGGCTTCAAAGTTTACGAAGTCTCTTAACTCTTAACATCTGTAGTAGTAGTAGTAGTCGTAGTAGTAGTAGTTAATACACACTTTCAATACTCAACTGACTATCCGTTTGACTTTCAATCCATTAAAACTTACTAATAATTTACGAATCTTGGGTAATGTGATTTGGAAGTACTGTGGGAAAGCAGAGCTTTTCAAGCTTTGAACTGCAGCGTTGTAATGCACGCAATATTTTCCTTAATTGCTGTTTTTCTTCCATTATATCCTTAATCGATAAACATTGATTTTAACAGTTGCAATACCATAATAGTGGGAGTTTTGAAAAACAAATAAATTTTTAACTACACCTAAGTACCTTTAAAACACAATTTATGTAGTTTACATTCGAGTGGTACTGAAATATTTTTTGATGCGTCAAAAATAAGGAATTTTGCTATTGTTTGTTATGATTTACTTATCTAATGTATTTAAAGTAGCAAGAATCGTGAAATAGGGCGCATATGAAGTTGGTATTAGTAATTAAATTACTTACCTATAGGTTTTTGGGTTGTTCGTTTTACTTAATAGATCAGTAAACAAGAACTATTAATTTACATGCATACATTTTACATGGGCTAATTACTTACAGTAATTTTGCATCCAAAAATCAATGTGTAATCCCTCCATCAAATCCTTTTAATTACATTTCTTCATTAGCGAGTAATACTACACAGTAAAGTATTCTGAGATGAAAGTCAGTGAAGAAAACATAATGTTAATTGAAAGGTTATACTTGTAGTGGCAAGACGGTGTCTGGAACAATATGAAGGTCTGGTTGGGAAATTTCGGTGGACTTGTCGAAATGACAAAAGCTATTGATTCAACTATAATAGCAAGTATTTACTTGGTATATCTATTGATTGAATTTCTTGGGAAGTTTCCATCTACTTAGCTTCTACGAGCTTTGAAATCCAAAGCATAATCCGTAATTAGTTTACTTTCGACTAAACTTAATTAGTTTGATTATGACGTGCGAATTATTTCAAAGACAGTATGCCATGAATTGAGTCACACGCTTTTGCTAGGCCACAAATGAGACAGAATTTCATCTGTTCCTGTCTGAAGGAATAAAGTCTTCACAATTCACTCCTTAGTATAATTCCAGTGACTTTTGTCATTCCCGCATTACAACCGACACTACCATAATAGACTCGAGGTATATCCAATTAAATCTTCCATTGTATTCAACCACATAAGCATATTATTCCTCCTCCACCACACAAAAACAAGGTAAAGTAACCCACGCCACACAAACACACACACATACACACAACCACAGTATCCATGATCCTTCTATTGAATCTCACGTTGTTTACTCATTTTATTATAGTCAATAGCCACTACTACTACAACCACTAATAGGGACATACTGCAACCCGCATTTACATTCTATTATGTATTAGCTATTTCTTAACCCTTTACTTGCACATATACATACAAGGATGTCTTTATAAGCACACCGTAGAGAGTTGATGATATTTTGCTTACATTCAGATACACCACATACAGATACATACGACTACAGTACAAACTCACTATGTACAGATATTGCTGATTCATAAAATATAAATATATTCACTTTCAAGGCTATGTAGTAGAATTGTGTAGAGAAAGTGTAGGGTGAAAGTAATGTTAGTAGGTCATGATACTAGGAGTGTGTAGGTACGTGTACTAGTAGTGCTGGTGTATCTGTGAGACTCTAAGATTGCCACATGCCTGTGCACTAAGAATTAAATTAGAAAGCCATTTGCGTTTACTAGCATCTAGACATATAGGCGAGTGGCTGTATCTGGTGTGTAAATCGTAGCATTTCAAAGGAAGCCTTTGCAATTCCAGTTACGATTAAGAAAACATAAAGAGCTGAATGTGAACTAATAATAGCACAAGTGCTTTAGCCATTACGAACAGACAGAGTGGTAGCACTGCTAATGGTTAACTTATTATTAGCATCATGGTCACTGAATTGGTCGTAGATAGGCTTTCTATTGCCCCATTTCAACCTCTATGTTGTATCCCAACAAGAAAGGCCAACCAGAGACCTGAAAGGAAAATACCAAATCTACACCAACACACTCAACTATATTTTCTCTATTTCCAGAGTCGACTCAGCCATGAAACAAGATGAGATAGAAAGATAACTTCACACAAGACAGAAATGAACAGAATATAAGTAAACGCAAAGGGTCAGAGGACTATCACCACCATTTCTATTCAACCCATGTACAGGGTTCCCTCAACAAACACATTCCTCGATTTTCACACGCAAAACCTCTCCCATAATTTATACTCACATCATACATTTTAGTTTTTGCCAAACAGTTTGTTAACTCAGTTTGGCACATATTGACAAATTTCTAAATCCACATTGCTTATGACGTCAAGAAAGACGAAGAGTGGCACTAAGTGTGTTTATTATGCATTCGATTTTTAAATGTGCAAATATTTATTGTTGCTCTCTGTTTGCTTTCAATTTGGTTAATGTCAGAGTAATGTCAGTGCCACATTATGTTATTAACCGAATTAAACTTTCTTAATAGCAATTTTTATTTACATAGCGAAACGCGTCAACAGTTTATCCAAACCAAGTGTGTATACACATTTGATTACGTTTCCACACTTTCACTTTATAACTATACTCAACTTGGGAAATCTTAATAAAACCTTCCGTAGTGCAAATAGTTTTTGTAAATAACATCATTACCCTAAGAAAAAATGGTATGTTTTTTAAAAGCAAATGAAGCTAAATGAATGATTTTATGACGTTAGTAAATTATCAGACAACTTTTTCAAATGCCCATATCTCATCGACCCACTAAGGCACAAATCTTACTCACAAAATTCTTGGATACAAATTTTTTAATAAATTTCATTTAGTTTCATTACTAAATTTAGTGGCTTTGATTATGACGAATGGAAATTAAAGATGAGTGTTACGACATGATTCTAAAAACCCTGTAGTGTGCTGTACGGTTGCAATGTATAACTCTCGGGTGTCTCTGTGTTTCATTTCATTGACCAAAATAATCATCATCTATTGATGAACTAGAACTGCGAAGTTGTTGGAAGTGTACCTATATGTATAGAAAGGCGAGAAACAAGTTTTGTAATCTCCGCTGTATGTTCATTCTGTAGCTGTCTGTCTGTCTTTGTCCCTACATTGCCTTTTTAGTTGCTTCCTTCGTCTGCACTTCTGCTCCTACTTATCGTGTACCAACTCCAGCTCCTTTTCTTCGCCCTCTTTCACTCCTTTGGTGTTATATCCACAGTTATTCTATTATGTTATATTCTACAGACCGACACATCTTTAAGCCAGTCAATAGCAGTGTCTTGTGTATGTACGTGCATTTAGATCTGGTGAGTGTGAGCTGCTGTTAGACGGCTACTAGTATGCTCCTACATACAGTATATAATATACCAACAAGACATTTCCTTCCCTCACGAGCCAACTTTTTGTTTGGAGCCAACAACAAGCTTTCGCACGTTGAAGCTTCTTCTTCTTCTGGTTCTTTTAGTTCCATTCTACTACTTCCACCAATCCTCTACCAATCGCCAATCTAATCCAATCCAATATCTTCAATATGTGAGTGAATGCCACTACATGTGCTTCCTTCCTCCACCATACATACACTATTTACACTACAAGTCAATGTACATAAGAGTGCCTTGTGTATATGTCGTGTATCTCAAGGGTCAGTTCCACTTCCACACACACTGCACTTATGCACCCGTCTTTCTCTGTAAGAAATTCCTATACGTACATTTAATATACCTATACAAAATAAATACTAGATGTGACTATACTTGCTTTTGCTGGAACAAATCTGTTGATGTGTATATTAAAAACTAGTGCAGTGACTACGAGTAAACATAAAAAATATATTGTTGTCAATACATTTGGTAGTGTATATATTTTATTTATATATACACCTAGCTTATTTATTAAATATACCTTAGCAATTTTTTTTCCTTTCTATGCTTTATAGTTTATACTGTAAAACTGTGTTCAGACAGCACTAGAACTAGGTACTGCACCTTGTGAAGTTTGTGATGTGATGTGTGCACAGAGATATGCACTACAATAATATATAGGTCGGTATACATTTATATATTTTATCTGTATGTTGGTAGGTAGTGTTTACAGTGGGAGAATTACTATAGTTTAGCTAGTATTTATCTTCACCTAAGAAATGTGGAAAGACGATATTTTGTGGTGGTACAAGTGAGAAAATTGTGAGTCCATAAGTGCAGGGGAGCAGAGCTAAAGTACAAACACACATACACATTCGGAAGGAAAAACTTACCTACTTACTTACGACTAAGCAAACAACAAACTAAATCGTACAGTCAAGCAGCGAAGCGAACCATCTCACAAAACCAAAAGTAAAGCATCTTATTCTCAATACAAGGCACGTTGCTGTACTCTTAGTCTTACTTAGTTCCTACAACACTACAAAACTACTCGCTTTCCTATATTATTCATTTTCCTCGAGAATTCCAAACTACATACTACTAACACACATACTACATACACATCGTGCTATCTGCAAGGAGCCTCCCAGTACCCAGAAATGCAATGCAATGCTTTGAATACCTATATTATGTTGTTGTCCGAAGAGTGAAAGTAATGTTCGGAGTAGTATGTATGTAGTACATCTTTTCCTCACACTTGCACATTTACAGGGAAAGAGTGCAGAATTGCCTAACTGCACACTCCTCTGTAATCACATAGATGTATGTAGTATACTCCTAGGTAGTCTGTTAAGGTATTTCTTATGCCTATGACAGCATTACACCTCTGTTGGATTCCATAAGAGAGTAAAGAAAGTAAAAGGGTAAGTAACTGTTCGTGGGATGGCACATACTACATACAAGTAGTAGACAGAAGTTGAGCTTAAGCTCAAGGCTCTGCACAACACTCTGGCTCTTCTGCAGATCATAATCTATTCTCCTTGTCTGGCTGGTATGGTGTGAGTGTGAAGTGGGAATGTGCATTGGATAATGTGCCTTTAGGAATTTTTCTAAATCTTCTGCAGACTTACACGTATACACATACCTATATGCTTCTAATGCAACTAAATATACTTACGTGGCTTAGTTACCTACCTAGATTTCCGAAGGTATACGAAAATAGTTTATTGAAATGCTATACGTGTGTGTAGGTATATTGTGGAAAAGTGTTTGAATGTTGAAGGAATAAGAGAATTTGTAGTGAGTACTGCATTTAAATGGTGGATGTTTAAAAGTATATATGTATGTATTGGTGGTGGAAATGTATAGAGTAAAGATGTAAGTATCCCGCTGGTTGGACATCCTTCCGGAATTTACCTTTTACATGCAACTAACCATACAAAAACGAAATACTGTTGATTTCCATTCTGCACGTAATGGTTACAATGCTAGGTCCTTGATGATAGGTTGGCCAAAAATACTGCAAAGTTTTGCAAAAATCTTGTTCACTTTGACTTGAAACGATTGGTCGTCCGCTTTGGTCCCGGCTTTGAGACTATAAGTCCAAGGTTGCATGAGCACGGGACGTTTCAATGTGAGAGCAACTAAATGCTAGTTGTAGCTATACGAATTCAAAGAAGAATTTGCCAATTTCCGAGTATTTGATATTTAAGTGGAATACTTTTACAAATTTTGCAAGCACGACCGCAGCTTACAAGTTTTGCTTGGTTTCATGTCGTATAATTATTAATGGGTGTATAAAACCACATTTGTGTATATGTGTAAGGCTCCATGCTATATATTCATGAATGTAACTTTTAATGTATATATTGGATGAAAAATTGGATTATGTTTTCAGAGCCATAAAGACTAAATCTGTAATGCACAGAGTTGCAAAAAATTCTGCTGCACTCAGGGCTTCCTGTTACGTCATGTGAGCGATCATTTTGATTATATTCAAAGTAATAAATTGAGCACCTTGAAATTTTGGCAAGATAAATGCTGACTTATGTTGACTATTAAAAAATAATGTTTTTGGCTTAATCCCCATTACATCATTCTGACATAGGTTTCAACATTTCTGACAAGGTCGTTTCTCCATTCTCTTCCTATTAAAGTCTTTTATGTAATATTTTTATCTCGCTTCTTGATGCTAAAACAAAAAAAAAAGCTTTTCTGATGTGGAACTGCTTGGTCACTAGCATTCTACTCAAAGAAACTCACAGAGCAGCTCTAGAGATGGAACAAGATTACATTTAATCGAATGCATGCAATGCAACGCAGCGCACACCCTATTTTGCTCATATTAAAACAGTTTTTTTAACAAATAGCAATTACACTCCAAACAGCTATAATAATAAAACAAACAGTTATTTCGACGCTGCTACATTCTATTAGTAACTTAAGGTTTTCCCTTGGGAAATAAATACTAGGCCAACTTCATAAAAAGTTATCTTATAAAAAGTGATTTTGAAACACACGAGCGTTTCTCTTGCAAAATGATTTCACTCGTAGTTGACAGTAGTTGAAACATTAAATAAAGCAATAGCACAACTATTTAAATATGCATAATATAGTAGTAGCCCTAAACTTTTGTAAGGAAGGAGTTTATACAAAGTGCAGAGTACCTACAGAGATATAATGATGGAATAATGTGTATTGTGGTAAGTGTAGTGTATAGGCAGTGCAGTATAGCGTTAAGTATGAAAGTAGGATGAGCTGGACAAATAACAGTACATTACTGGTATGGAAGATGTGATGATTGTGTAACGTGCAAATTTATGCCCGCACATGCACTATAGAGAGGATTTGTCCATGCAGATAACATTACAAACGATCGGAACCAACAACAATCTTAACCTACATTGGCACTGTGTATCTTCACCGCGACACTCCCGTTTTCCTCGGAAAGACTGACAAAAGAAATTTCGCTTGGTTTCTTTAATAATATAGCAGCCGGTATTTTCTCTTTGGCTTTCAGTGCACGTTGTACTTTAAAGAATGTTTATAAGCATGTAATTTAATCGTGCTAGCTTGGCATCAAAGAACACTATATTATCCAATGTGTACACATTACGGCGCATAGACCTTC
Source organism: Pogonognathellus longicornis (assembly GCA_034694085.1). NCBI lineage: Eukaryota > Metazoa > Arthropoda > Collembola > Entomobryomorpha > Tomoceridae > Pogonognathellus > Pogonognathellus longicornis. Next base: position 27,765 of record JAQFYB010001694.1, read on the forward strand.
ATATGTATTCATGTGCATGCATCATATTTTACATAGTAAATATCCTAATCTCTGAGAACCTACCGAAGGCGCTATTGGTATATTAGGAGTCTATATCAGAGTGCACATACAATTTACAGTGTACTAAAGCGAATCTGTTTAACTTCAACTTACTCAAATGAAAACTGGGTCAATGCTACACTTCGTAATAAACTAAAAACTAACTATTTCACGGTTCGTACTTGTTTCTCATTGTCCATAAATATATTCCTTGCTCTGTACACGAGACAAACACTATAAACAATCTTTTATGGAAAAATGTTTTCCAAAAGCTTTTAAGCTCTGACAAAATATTTTACACATTTCCGCAACAAAACTTCTATTCTTTACTTTCAAACTCAAAAACTCCCTTCTATAGTTTAAACCCTATAAAAATACAATAGCTTATTCATTTTATTTACAGCACGATACAAAATCATTGAATCCGATAGCGTCTAGTCAGTTTGGCCAAAGGAATGAATATTACACAAAATAAATATTTAGTTTTCAATAATCGTCCGAATCTTCAAAAATATTTAATACCCGGGTGAATAGTATATAGGTAGCTCTAGCTACCTTATACATTGCTAAATCCTAAAACAAAGCTTATCGTCAATTTTCTTAACATTCGCAATTTGTAGGTAAGTGCACGCAGTTGTCAGACAAAAAGAAGGAGAATTGCAATATGCGGCTTACATGTAGTGCGATAGCAAAAGAATGTTTTAAAAAGGATAAGAAGTAAACAGGAAATAGTGGGAAAGTACATTTTCTGGAGGAGCAGATCAATAACTATAACTATCATCCAATTTTTCATAGAACAGTGGGTGGCTCATATAGATATCAGATGAGACATGAGATAGCCCATAGAAAGAACCATTGCGCTCATTCCAAGGAAAACATGGATAGAAAATTACATCATTACTTCTAATATATGTAATGCTCGTACAATTCAAAAAATACTATGTCTATCTCTGCAACTGTTATACACACACACTATTCTCTGTATACACACAGTACCATTACTGCTATATGTCCTACCACTACTACACAACACGTAGCACTATTATATTATTACTGAGCTAACCGGGTATTATGTTATATCTATGGACACACAACTTATTGTTAGTAAGAGCTTTTGGGAGCGAGTAGAAGTAAGAGAGAAAGCGAAGGGTTTATCTGTTATCAGTTTACTTTAACCTGGCTCACGTCAACCCACATATAGAATTCACTCCTTCTCTTATCCTGGCAGAAAATTTATAAACGGGCATTGCCATTCCCATTTAAATTTGCGGGAGCAATAGCAATACTCGGAATAGGAAAATAACTGAATGTATAGGGTGAGTAGATGAGTTTGTAGAGTTGCACAGGCTGCATGTCGTAGCAAATAAAGTAAGAAATTGTATGCTTTCAAATTAATGAACAGAACAGGAGGGTAGTAGTGGGAGAGTATATCGCTATGAGCTATTGTATAAGAAGGCTCCTCGGGAAATTCTCAAAATCATAAAATATGCATGTTTCATGTCTCAATGGTACACATTGAGTATATTTTCAGCTGATGTGGCCACCACAAGTGGGAATATATGTGCATAAGTCCTCTCTGCCTATCGCAAAAGGCTTTCTCCTAAATAACCATCATACATTACATGTGTGTGTGTGCCATGCAAAGCGACATGCAAGAAACTATTGCTATTCAGAGTGAAATGAACGCTATACGTGCACTCGTTGCTAAATGGGCCTCCAACTTCATACTTGTCGGCTAGCTATACTGCCACTGTATGTAGCTACTAGCACTATTCCGCATTCCTGCTAAAACCATATTGTGTACTTAATGTACCTGCAAGTTTATTTCTGTTTGATATCTTTCCTGGCATTTCCGACCACCGAAATACTTAGCTTTAATATATTAATCACTTGCATCAGCTACGACTCGACGATTTCACGAAAACACGAGGGAGTAGCACTAGGGCTCTTATAGCTACATTCTGTTAGGCACAACACTTTATGTATAAACACAATGAACCAAGAGTTCTATGCACTGATGTGTGTATGTAGTGCATAGAACTGTGCTGCACATAACTGCTAAATATGTACTATACAAATCTTGTTAGATATTTATACGGATAAATACATATTGCAGCAACAGCTCCTTTGTTGCCACCCATCCACTTTCAACCAAACACGCACATCGCACTGGAATATTATGGAATGCAAATGCAACCTATGTTAGCCAAGTTTCCAATAGAAATAAGGTGCACTCAAATTAGACTCGAATTCATTTTACATCACAAAAGACTAGCATTCCATAATGCAATAAATATCTGTCTTATACTCAGCATGAGAAACTAATATTAATTTATTATAATGCAAACTATGATTTGTGGATACTACATGCCAATCACAAACGTCACTCTTCTCTTATACGCCTCTGCAACCTAATTGAAATTCTTAATGCAGTTCCTTATCACAATGTTGGCATTGTACACACGCTTCACAAAGAGTAAGTGTATTACATACTAGCTAGCTAATTATGTAACATT